>CAUYSK010039369.1:0-88315 GCA_963575035.1 Avahi laniger | reverse complement strand
GTCAGGCACACTGATCTGCCCCTGAAGGCACACACTCCTCAGTAGGGTCTTTCACTGATCTGCCCCTCCGTGCCCCGGGGCAGTGCGATCATTACCTGGGTATACGGGATTCTGTCTGGAGACCTGACTCTTGGACTCTGGAGATCAATCCCTGACCCTGCCAGGGGGAGACGTGCTGATCTTGAATCACCTACAGGCTGCCCAAGCTGGATCGATTTCATTCCACCTCAGGATTTGTCCCACTCTCCTGGAATCCTCAGGCAAGTATCACCTGGGAGGGCTGGCAGGTGGGGAACTTTCAGTCTCAGTACCCCTCAGTCTGCTGTAGGGCCCCAAAAGGAAATGTCCCGTTCCTTGGAGATGCCTCCGTGTGATGGCTAAATTGTCCTTTTGGGCACGCACGGGTAGGGAGGGTGAGGAAGAGAATCGAGCACTATGGCGTCTGCCGCTAGGCTCGGGTCTGTTCCCGGGGAAGTGCCCCAAGGGGGCTGGGAGCCCAGCACTGAGTCTGCAAGAGGCCACTGCTCACTGGGGGCAGCTGTCTCTGGGCTGGTGTCGGCAGGTCTCTCCAGCTGCTCAGGAGTCCACCAGCAGTCCGAGATGCAAGGGAGGGGGAAGTTAACTGCTCCACCTACCCTTGTTGCTGGTCTCCAAGCCTCTTGGAACCTTTCTCTTTCCAGTTCTCCTCCGCAACATCTTCCCGTGGAGTCTCCTGTAGTTTCAGGCACCCTTCCTTTTGACCCTCACCCGATCTATGTTTCTCTGCTCGCTTATTTTTTTTCTCTTTCTTTTAAAATTTGTCTTTTTTGCAGAGAATTTCTGACTGGCGACTTTTCTCATCTGCCATCTTTGCTCCTCCAGCAGTAAAGTTTTTCAAAGCTGGGATTGTAAGAGTAAGATAGAGGGTTGAGCGCAGATGCAGGGGCTTGCAGAGTTGGTGCCGGTGTTAATGTTTAACTAAGGGGTTTGATAACCACAGACAAGGACTGGCTTTAACCAGCTTTTTGGCAATCTAGGTCACTTTACATAAGCTCTGGCTAATTATAATGTCATTCACATTGTGGTTTTAAAGTTTCTCTGTCCTGGAAATCACTATGACAGCTCTGAAATCACTATATAAGGTATGAAAATGGAAGAGAACACAATTCTAGAAATTACTACCCAAATTCTTAATAAAAGCCAATCCTTTAGTCTTGAATAATCCTCCCCTCAATGAGCAAGACTTCAAAGACCAAAAACTACATCTTCCCAGTACAGTTGTTCTTTTCTGGCCTGCCAACTCCCTCTTTCTTGAGAGAGCATACTTTCACTTTTGCTTTCAATAAAAGCTACTTGCTTTGGCTTACATGGTGTATCCTGAAATTCTTTTCTTCTGTCAAACTCCAAGAACCTGAAAGAACCTTCACTAAAAGGACTATTACAGGGTGAAGGGGAGATGGGCCATCTGTGTTTGGTAATTGGTTATACCCAAAGGAAAAGTAGACTTTCTCATATTTTCAGAGGAGGAGGTAGTTTTACAGCTTGGGGCTAGGTGTCTGCTGACATTAGGTTCCTACTCTCCTACAGAAACTAGAAGATAAGAGTTCCAAAAGGGTGGTTTCCGGGTCCATGGAAAAGGCAGTCTTGGACTGTAAAACTTATAAGAGACTTTTAAAAAGATTTACATCTCAAAGTGTAGAGAAGAACTTATAATGACAAATATCCTAAAATAAATGCTCTAAGAAAAGGTAGGCCATAGGCCTCCAGTGAGGAAGAAATCTGTCTAAAGTTTAGTTCAAATGAGCAGAAGGTTAAGGATATCTTGAGACTCCAGAAACACCCAGGTTCAACTTTTATTATTGTGTCAACTTCATAAAGCCTTATTATTCCTTATTATTCACATGAACACATCAAACAATAAAACATCTATTGAGCATTTTAAAGTGTTTGTAACAATGGCAAAGGGGCATATGCTATAGTTCATGTTCTTAAAAGTATCACAATATAACCAGTAAAGCAAGATTTACACAAAGGTATTTGAATGTTGAGAATTGGGATCTAAGTCTTGGCTCTGGGTTTTACTAGTCAAGTAGCCTTGGATAATCTACTAAACTGCTTAATTTTCTTATCCACAAAAGGGGTTGCTGTTGCACAAGTTATATAAGGTAAATTTAACGAAAAATAGATATTCATAAAAACCTATCTTTTAGAAACTTTGGTGGACAAACTCTGTTGTGTTACCCTTCCCTACCCCATGACCTTGACCTCCTGGTGTTGATATTTTTGTACAGTCCCCTTTCTTTTAGTGTGGGAAGGATGGGTGACTGCTTCTAACCAGTATGGCAAAGGTGATCTTGAGATTTTCTTTGCTGGCTTTATAAAACAAATGTTGATAGTCAAGGAACTTGTGACCTCTAGGTCCTGAAGGCAGCCTCAAGTGACAGAAATGGATTCTTGTTCATCTTCTAACTAGTTGTGAAACTGGGAATATGTGACAGCTTGCTGAGCCTCAATTTACCCACCTATAAAATACAGGAATGATCTCACAGCTCCCATTCAGTTCTAACAATCAAGGGCATTATAAGCCTTTCAGAAGCTCATAGTTTCAAAAATTTAGAGACACATATCCCTTTTCTATGTAGTTTAGTTAGTAAAAATGGCTTAAAACCCTATATTTACATTTCTCCATATGTCACCATTGTTATTTACTTTTCACCAAGTATTTTGTGATATGTGACTTCTTTGATGGTTAACATTGCTCTATATAGACACACTGAATAAAGTATTGCTTAAAAACCAAAAGGTGAGATTGTAAATCATACCATTTGTTTCTATGCAAAATATGAAATTAAAGGGTATAATTAACTTCATCATATTTAAATGTAGTTAAAGAGAAAAAGTTGTTGGGAAACTCCTAGAAACGTGAGGCTTCTCTTGTACTAAGAATAAAAAATTATCATTTTGAAAAGTGCTGTCAGAGTAACACAGACTCTTCGAGTCTTAGATGATTCTGAAATCATGAAGTCTTTACTATCTATACCAGCTTATTCAAAATATACTTGCTGCAGAAACTCCCAAAATGTTTTTTAAAAATCCATATGTATTTTGTCTTAAATTTAACTTTGCTCCTAAAACTATCTACCACAAGTTTAAATAAACTCAGGAAAAGCTGGAGTGTTTTTTTTCTTTTATCACTTAAGCAACTGTTTAGAAACATGTATTTTTTAACTTTATATACTCCAGATCACAGTACATCCTATTGGAAGAGGATAGGAAAATTCAATATTGTAAGGTTGTCAGTGCTTCCCAAGTTCATCTACAGAATTAAGGCAATGCTACTCACAATCCAAGCATAGTATTTTGTGGACATCAACAAATTAATTCTAAAATTTATTCAGAGAAGCAAAAGGCTCAGATTAGCCAATGCAATATTGAAAAAGAAGAACAAAGTTGGCAACTGACTACCCAATTTCATAACTTACTATCAAGATGCAGTAATCAAACAGTGTGGTTTTGAAAAAGAATACACAAATAAATTAAAGAAACATAATAACGCACAAAGAGACCATCCAAATAGTCAGCTAATTTTTGACAAAAGATCAAAGGCAATGCAATGGAGAAAGAATAGTCTTTTTAACAAATGTTGTTGGATATCAACACACACACACACACACACACACACACACACAGAAAAAAAAGAATCTAGACACAGACTTTACTCCTTTTACAAAAATTAGCTTAAAATGAATCATAGGCCTTAATATAAGATCCAAAAGGCCGGGCGCGGTGGCTCATGCCTGTAATCCTAGCTCTCTGGGAGGCCGAGGTGGGCAGATTGTTTGAGCTCAGGAGTTTGAAACCAGTCTGAGCAAGAGCGAGACCCTGTCTCTACTAAAAATAGAAAGAAATTAATTGGACAACTAAAAATATATAGGAAAAATTAGCAGGTCATGGTGATGCATGCCTATAGTCCCAGCTACTCGGAAGGCTGAGGCAGGAGGATTGCTTGAGCCCAGGAGTTTGAGGTTGCTGTGAGCTAGCCTGATGCCACGGCACTCATTCTAGTCCGGGCAAAAGAGTAAGACTCTGTCTCACAAAAAAAAAAAAAAAAATTCAAAAGAATAAATCTTCTAGATGATAATAAAGAAGAATATTTAGATGACCTTGAATTTGGCAATGACTTTTTAGATAAAACACCAAAGACACAATCCTTAAATGAAATAATTGATAAGTTAGACTTTATTAAAACTAAAAATTTTTATTCTGCAAAAGACACTTTCAAGAGAATGAGAAGATAACTCACAGATTGGGAGAAAATATTTTCAAAAGACATATATGATAGAGTACTGTTATCCAAAATATGCAAAGAACTCTTAAAACTCAACAATAAAAAAATGAAGAGTCTAATTTTTAAAAAAATGAACAAAAGATTTAAAGAAACACCTCACCAAAGGAGATACAGAAATGGCAAATACACATATGAAAAATGTTCAACATCATAGGGCACTGGGGATTTGCAAATTAAAAGAACAATGAGATACCGCTACACATCTATTAAAATAGCAGAAATTCCACATCTTTGCAAAGATGTGGAAACAACCCAAGTGTCCATCAATACATGAGTGGATTAATAAAATGTGGTATATGTATACCATGGAGTACTATTCAGCTTTAAGAAACAATGGTGCTATAGCTCCTCTTGTATACTCCTGGATAGAGTTGGAACACATTCTACTAAATGAAGTATCCCAAGAATGGAAAAACAAGCACCACATGTACTCACCATCAAGTTGGTATTAACTGATCAACACATAAATGTACGTATAAGAATAACATCTATTGGATGTCGAGCAGGGGGGGGGAGGAGGGGACGGGTATTTGCATACACAAAGAGTGCAATGCGCACCATAGGAGGGATGGGCACACTTGAAACTCGGACTTGGGGGGGAGTGGGGAGGCAAGGGCAACATACGTAACCTAAACATCTGTACCCCCATAATATGCTGAAATAAAGAAAAAGGAAAAAAAATAGCAGAAATTCAAAAAACTGATAGCATCAAATGCTTGTGAGGATGTGGAACAACAGAAACTTTCATTTATTGTTGGTGAGAATGCATCAACACTCATGTACCAAAATGGTATAGCCACTTTGGAACAGTTTCTTTAAATAAACTGTTACCACACAATATGGCAATCGCACTCTTTGATATTTACCCAAATTAATTTAAAAGTTTCACACAAAAACCTCCACATGGGTATTTATAGCAGCTTTATTCATAATTTCCAGAACTTGGAAACAACCAAGATGTCCTTCGGTAGGTGAATGTATAAATAAACTACAGTACATCTGGAAAATCGAATATTATTCAACTCCAAAAGAAATGAGCTATTGAGCTTTGAAAATACATGAAGGATCCTTAATGCGTATTATTCGCTAAATGAAAAAAGATAAACTGAAATGGAAACATGCCTTTATACTTTTGTCAAAAGTCATAGAATATACAACAGCAACAGTGAACCTTAATGTAAACTATGGACTTTGGATGATAATGATGTGTCAATGAGGTTGCTTGAATGTGACAAATGTGCTATTCTGGTGCAGAATGTAGATAGTGGAGGATGCTGGGTGGTGCAGGCAATGTATGGAAAATCCTTATACCTTCTGTTCAATTTTTCTGTGAATCTAAAACTTTGGTAAAGAAAAATATACTGAAATCATGAATAGGAGCTTTCTGTCCCTGAAGGAACTTAAAACCTAGTGGGAATACCATATCCAAAGCAGAAACATTTACTTGTAATTGTTAGTTATGTTTTTCCAACAGAAGACACACAAAGTTGATCAGATAAAAAAATATGTCAAGGACCAGTCAAGTAATAATTAAAATTATGACTTATATGGCTTGAAAATTAAGAGGTTTGGGATGCATGAAATATAGAGGTGGGATTGGTGATATTGACCAATATGATTAGCCAAATTTTCTTACAACCCAAATCTTGTATTTTCATTTTCTAAAGTAATTACAAAGGTTAGAAACTTTGATGAACTCATATATACATCCATTTTAACTGTTACTCAAATTTAATTGATAATTGTCAAGAGTCTATGAATTGTCATGTTCTGCCCTGGGAGTTGGAGTTAAAATGATGACCAAGACAGAGATCCAATCCTCAGGAAATATGAATGTATTTTTTGTTTGTTTGTTTTTTCTTCTTTCTATACTGTGGAGGAAAATAGATACAGGTGCCTCATCTTTCTCTCCTTTCACTTCCTATGATACAGTGGATTGTAATGCATTCATTTCACACAGATCACTGCTCAGCCCATAGCTTGGCTACCTTCTTGCAATTGTCCGCAGTAGTTCCAATAATCTTTGACCTGATGACATGCAGAGGCAGTAGGAAATACATTGTCCCTATGGAAAATGTCCTTCTCTTTTAATCAGAGCCTCTTCTAAGGAGCTATCAGTATGACATACCAGGTAGCCTGGTCTAGATCCCATATATATTACATTTGTTAACTTTTCAGTGCAATTTGTCACCTGTTATTTTGCTGTTTTATCACAGCAATCCTGTCAAATGCATAATACAGTAATCATCATTTCCATCATACCTATGAAAAATCTGAGGCAGAGAGAAATTAAATGAATGGTGTAAGGTATATATATATATATATATATAAACCTAAACAATAATATTTAATTTCTAAGTCAATATTCATGATATTCAGCTCCCCAAGTGTTGTAATTATGGAGCCTATAGTCTGCCTTTGATCTTGTTTGAGAATATGTGCTTTCTGTTGGGACCATCTTTGAAATTAAGTTCATGATCCAATGATGGATAAGGACTGTAACTTGCAAGTGATTCTTTTTTAATCACTAATTATGTACTCAAAATCAAATAAAAAATTTTATGGAGTCAAGGGATGATGGAGGGTGAGGCTTTTACTCGTCCAGTGTTATTTCCTGCCTTCTAGCATATTCTGATTTTTTATTTATGCTTTGTAATATAAAATAAAATATATTTCCACATAAAGGTTTTTATCTGTGATTTCCATAATATCCTTAGGTAGAATTTAGGTTTTATTCCCAACCGCCAACTATAAGACATGGTTTAGTCCCCCTTATATAATTTGTAGAGCTTTATCATAAAATTCTCTTCTAGCTTAATGTTTCTATAATTTTCATCTTTGTAATTTACTTTAAATCCGCCTTGGTTTTCATAAATAAAAACCATTCCTTTTAGGACATCTGTAATATCATTTTCCTTCCCATACTCTTTTTGAATTCTGTATTCCATCTAAATTGGTTCATATTTACTTATACAGAAATACAGAACTAAAGGTATGTTTGAATGACAGGGGTGGAGGGTAGGAGCTGTATATACATTTGAAATTTTTTTCAACTCCCAATGCTGGATAGACTTGTGATAGGGAGAAACTTCGTTTCTAAAAGTTAAGTTTAAGAGAAAATGTAATTTTCTAATGTAATTTTTTCATGGAAATTCTTTTAGATTATTTTGCAGATCACTGCCTTGAACTCTCTGGTTCAAACCCCAACTTTATTATCCAAGTTCTGTTTGTGCACTTTGGAGTATAAAAGTCAATAAACATCACAAGAACGAAATTTACGATAACCAGTAGGCTGTTACAATGACACTAAGTTGGATCATTCAGCATATTTATTTAATAATAAAGAGCCCATGCATAACTGTTCCTTGGAATTGGCAATTAAGCTTGTGCAATGATTTTTATACTTATAAAACAGCTTTAAACTAGGATTTTAAAAATGTTTTGCAAATACTAATCCTTGTAACACTTCAACAGATAAGAATTGTAAGTGGTATTACTTTCTAAGAAGAGCTAAGAGATCATCAATTGGTGTCCCAAATTGCCAGAACTTGAAGCCAGCATAAGAAATAATAGATTTTCTCTGCTCATCACTCCCTAATACTCATTCTAATCAATAGGATAAATGTTTTCAGTAAATGCCAGTCAACAGCCTGTGATTCTAATTCAAAAACAAACATTAAGAAATCCAACATTTCCCAAAAGAAAAGCAGGTAATGTTTAAGAGATAAACAATGGAATATTCTCTTGAAGATCCAGAAATGCACTACTGTAGATTATTTTGAAAAATGTTTATTTTGTGGGATTTTAACAGATCATTTAAAAAAAGTTTTCAGAATTCACAGTTGTTGTTCACACAGATTTTTTTATTTAGTCATATAGTTATCATAACAAGGCAGTGAGCTGTTTCCATTGGCATTTCCCAGGGAGAAAGTCAAGGTTCACAAATATTAAATCTGTTTCTCAGTCTATCAGTTAGTAAGAAGAAAATTTAAGACTTAAATCCAGGTAGATTGAGCCCAAGATTTGGGTTCTTTCCTACTCTTAAATACCATTCTGTCTTTCTATGGGAATATCCATCATTTATTGAGTTCTTTAAAAATGTTCGAGCACTCAGTATTTTTATGTTCTCTGTACTCTCAAACTTGATAGCTTAAAGTGAATAGGCAAAAGGAAACATAGCTAATAGTCCATTCTCAGAACCATCTCAGAATATACAATTTAAAGCATACAGTAGAACAGTAATACATCACATATCTAAAAATTCTCCTATACTATTATGTAATTTAGAAAAGCAAATAACTAGTATGCCATTCAAAACACCTCTAAGTGACCAAAACTGGTGTCATCAGACTCATGTGCTAAAAGTACATTAATTATACATTTTCAATGAGTATGTGTTATATCAAAGGGCATTTGCACTTTCTTGGCATATGATTCTATCATTCTTCCTAATTCTGATTTTTTTTTTCTCATTTTAAGGCAGATTAGAATCATAACATTAGCAAAAGGCAAAAACACTTCCGGGTAGTGAAAATGATGAAAAGTAAGAGTTTATTGTAAAACTGAAAGGGAATGTATGAATTATATTTAGAGACACTCATTTACATTTTATTTGAGAGACATTTGACAAAAAGATAAAGAAACATAGTCATCTTAATAAAATTTGTGGATATTGCTATATAATTTAATTATGAATTAAGTTATTAATTTAGTTATCAATATTTCTATAGTAGATAGAATTCTAAGACCACTAAGATTTTCCTCCTCATAACATATATGTCCTGTATAGTCCCTGGGTCTGTAGAGATGACGATTTTACCTCTGTGATTAGGTAGTGTTATACGATATAGTTGACTTTAAAATAGGGAGACTTGCCAGGCACGACCCAATCACATAAAATAGAATGTTTTCTCCAACTGGTTGAAAAAGAAAAAGTCAGAGAGACATGTTGACTGACTTGGAATAAAGCAAAATCCATGTGTGAATTGCCTAAGGGGTCACATGAAAAGAACTTAAAAATGACACTCTTCTTACCTCTTTCACTTGTTTCACCAGGACAAGCCAGCAGCAAAAAGTGACAGTAATTGAACAGGATCTACTGGGCATGAAGCAAAGCAGGTTGAAGGCTATGAAACAGAAAGACGAGCCCTATGACCTGTTACATATGCGTGTGTCTCAGTCATGTCAGTGGTCCTCTTCAGAGAACCAATATTATACCTCATGCCATTTCCATGTGAGGACCTACAAATGTGTTATTCTAACATGAGGAGCAGGGTTCAAGAGGAACAGGGAGGACACCTAAGACAGGCATAGAAATCAGATGGTGAGTAAGTAGATCAGACAACAAACATGGAGCAGCCCAGATTAATGTGGCCTTTGTTGAGTAAGATTTCAAGCTCACTGGGATTTTGAGAATGTCTTCTCTAATTTAGTGACAGGCTTTGCCAATAATGGCTTTAGCAAAAAAAAAAATCAAAGTATAGTCTTCCTGCACTAACTTTGAAATAACACAGTGTCATACAGCATTATCTTTAGAGTCAACATGTTGTAGTAAACAGTTCCTGTCAAGTTATTTTTGATTAGGAAGGAAAGTAAAATAAGCAGAGGATATCTTTGTATCAAACAAACTAAAATAAGACTCTTCCCAATTTTTATTTTTTGATGCTATCACATTCTCACACTTAGAGCTAGTATATTCTTAGTCCACATATATCTGCTTTAACAAGTTGAATTGGATGCTTTCTTTAAGCCATCTGAGTTTATTTCTTGAGTGATCATCTATTAGTTCATGACAAATACCTCAAAACTCAGTGGCATACAGCAGTAGCATTTTTTATATTGCTTTCATATCTATGGGTCAGCTGAGGTGGTTCTGCTTAATGTGATTCTCATTCTTTAGGCAGAGGCAATTACATAGGGAATTTTACTCTTGTTCTGATGACAGAAAGGCAAGGGAGCATGTAAATTTCAAGCTCAAGCTTAAATCATGCCGCCAACATCCCATTGACCCAATCAAGTCAAGTGCCCAACTCCAGTGTCAATGGGAAATGAATCATTCTCTGCCCACAGCAGAAGACAGAGGAAAGCAAATATTTGTTGATAAATAATTAAAAATACCATAGTCATTAAGCCAGTATGTACTGGCTATTTGAAACTATGTAATTTAATTAAACATTGTGCAAAGGAAGGTCATAAAACATGGTAAAGAGAGTTGCTCTTTGAAAACTTCAGTCAATATTTTGAGCTGACAGATTACAGGCAAATAGCCAAGAAATTGTAAATTCTGCTGAACCAGAGAGCACCAGTTTTACTGCTCTATTAGTATACTCCCAGCACAAAGAAATGATAAATGATAATGTTTGATACAGAGTAGGGTGACTATAGTTAACAATAATGTACTGTATTTTTCAAAGTAGCTAGAACAGAGGACTTGAAATGTACCCACAACATAGAAATGATAAACACTCAGATGATGGATGTCCTAAATACCCTGACTTGATCAGTATAAATTTTATACATGTAACAAAATTTCTTATGAACTCCATAAATATGTACAAATATAACGTATCGAAAAAATAAAATGAACAAAAAAAGAACTGATCTGTCATTTTAAAGAAAGCTTTTCACATACTCAGAATCCATGACAGGCTTACATATTTACTTTTGTTTACAAGCCTACTTACTGTCTTATGTTGCCATAGAACCTTGGATAAGCTAAGGATATTTACAATGAAACTTTTATTGAAAGTTCACACATACATACAGATACACCCTTTATCCTAAAATGAGTCTCATCTAATGATCCTAAAATAATCCTCAATAGACACAAAAAAAGAAAAGAAGGAAAGATTGGGAAAGTTTTTGAAATGATATTCTTTACTCTTTTCTTATAATAAAGCTTTTCTAGCTTATTATTAATAATATAACTGGTGAGGCATTTAAAATGGAGGAGGAAAGAATTGTGTTGGTTCATATGCCCAACAGCAAATCAGTTTTACTTATTTTTCTATCAGATATATTTCAGAAGTCAAGATACAGAAACAAAATTATTATAGAAATTTGTGGCAACTCTCATTTGAAACTGAATTGCTTCAAAATTTTTCTGGGAAGTGGAGAAGTGAAATAAGAGTAGTCATTATAGTTTAAATATTCTAAATTTAAATGATCATTGGTTCTTCTTCCTTGTGGCATATTTGGTGAGGTAACTGCTTACCCAAATATCCAGACTGTTGAGTAAAATATTTAGCAGACAAAAAAACCAATGCAATTGTTTTTATTTGTGAACTAATGATTGTGGTCATCATATTCAAAATAAGAATTATCTTATAATTTATGTACAAATATCCAAAACATATGAAATTAATAAATTAGGAACATTTCTTGTGTGAATTTTCTTCTAAGATAGGTTTATTTCCATTTCTCTTTTGCTTTTTAACTTTCTTTAAAGATTTGAAAGCAAACAAATTTTGGTCCAATGTACTTAACTAAGCACTACATTAATAACAGTGAGGAAGTGTGCAACAGTGTCACAGCCAATGGGCTGTATATCAACCTACATTCTAACCCAAATTCTTTTACAACCTAGTTGTATAAATTTTAGCAAATGCTTTTTTATTTCAAATTTTTAATTCAGGAAAAAATTTTGAAAGAATTTAACTCTCATGTCTCTTTCAAATCTAAAACTTCTAGGATTCTCCTTGACGGTAAATATTCTCAAACATTCTTTTCAGAAGCAACAAAAAAACCACCTTAAAAAATTCAAGTGCTGGAGAGAAATAGGCACCCAACTTTGTTTATTTTTATTTTTTATAAACAATTTCAGGAAAAAGTCTTCTCTCTTTAATGTTTTACAAGATTAACCAACTACATCTTACCAACTAAAAAATATATATATATATATTTTTTAAATTAAGATATAGAAGTCTTCTGTTAATCCAAGGTGTTAACCTCAAGGTTAAATGAACAGTTCAGTGATGTTAACACGGTATTGGCACAAGAACGTTAGCTGTAGCTATTGTACGACACCAGAGGGAGCTCTAATACTGTTTTGTCTTATATTAGTTCACTGGATTTAGGAAAGGCTCTCATTTTTTGATTGTGAAAATTAATATTTAAATGTGATAAGCCCCCAAATACCACAGTACCATCAAAATGAATGTGTTTGATCAAAGTGTTGATGTAATATTAAAACCGATAGTGAAGCTTGTCAACCATCTTCACAAAATTTGTCTTTAGAAAACTATGATATTGTGATTATTCAAAACCTCCATGAACTTTAAGAATACAAGATATGTGTGTGTGTGTGTGTGTGTGTGTGTGTGTGTGTGTGTGTGTGTTCATTTCCAATTGAAAGATAAGGAAACTGAATTGGCAACATGTTCATAAAAAGTGGTCAAACTGGTCACAAAATGGTCACAAACACAAATTTACTCCTTCTAGTTAAAATAATTTTCTTCCAATTTTGCCAAAATTCTTTCCAACTTGGCTTTGCATAATTCCATATATAATTTACCTAAATATTATTAAAGTGAGAATGTGTTTTTTTCAGAATATTGTTGACTAAATGTGACCACAGAAAGAATAAACGAGATTATTTCCAAGAGTTAAACTTTTACAGATCTAGACATACAATGGATTAATATACCATCAGAGATCAAGATGAATACTAAGATGGTAAGACAATCTTTTCTTATGTTTTTAAAATGAAAACTTTTATATGAAAAATAAGACACGTTCATTGAAACAAAAGTATAAAAAATAAGTTGTGAAGTTCTCCATATCCTTTCCCTTATACTAATGCCCAAAGATAATAATCTTTTGTAGGAGCAGATCCTATTTGG
Organism: Avahi laniger; assembly: GCA_963575035.1. Taxonomy (NCBI): domain Eukaryota; kingdom Metazoa; phylum Chordata; class Mammalia; order Primates; family Indriidae; genus Avahi; species Avahi laniger. The sequence continues at coordinate 75,148 of CAUYSK010039369.1, read as the reverse complement.
CCAGCAAATATACCTATCTCTCTTCCAAAACATTGCTTCTCAAATTTTAATAGGCAAATGATTTACATGGGAAATGGTATTAGAATGAAGATCCTGATTCAGTAGGTCTGGAATGAGGCTTGTACAATTGCATTTCTGAAAATTCCCAGGGAGATGCTGCTGCTGTACCATAGACCATGCTTGGATGTAGCAAGGAGGTATATAGCACCTAGGCATGGACCGTGTAAATCTCCTATGCCCCAAATCCACACTGTCCTCCTTGCCTTTCTGGCAGCTAAAAATGACTGTGGAAATCGAGTGTTTAAGATGATGGTATTTTCATCAGCCTGGGTCTCTGTATGACTGCATGGAGACTATTTCTCTAAAGCTGATTGGGAATAACTAACTGGATTTATATGATGGAGAAATAAATGTTTATCATATTAAACCACAGAAATTTGTGGGATTATCTGTTACATCAGCTAATCTAATTTTATGAATAAGTATATATTGAGATTATTTTCATAAAAGATCTTTTTATAAATAATGTTACATCAACACTATGCTTTTTGGTTTTTATAAGGAAATATATAAGACATTCTAAAAATAAAATTTATGCTTAAAATGGAATGCAAATTTAAGATAGTAAATATTAAAAATTGCAATTTTAAAGATTGCATCAAGTTTCTTATACCTAACAGTATAAGAAAATATATATTTTCTAAAAATTTTCATCTCCATTAGGTAATTTTAGTAATTTTGGTATGTGTGTGGGGTTTCTTAAATTTATTTTTAATTGTGATGAAAAGCATATATCATAAAATTTACCATTTTAACCATTTTTAAATGTATAGTTCAGCAATATTAAGTTTATTCACATTGTTGTGCAACAGAACTCCAGAATTTTTTCATCTTGCAAAACAGATACTGTATACCAATTAAACAACTCTGCAACTTTGCCTAACCCTAACTCCTAGTAACCATCATTCTACTTCCTCTTTAAATGTGATTACTTAAACTACCTCATACAAGTGGAATCACGTGATATTTGTCTTTTTGTGACTAGCTTATTTCACTTAATGCAATGTTCTTAAGGTTCATGTATGCTGTAGCAAGTGATAGGCTTTCCTTCCTTTTTAAGCTGATAATACTCCATTGTGTGTATATACCACATGTGGTTTACCTTAGCATAATAATTTTTAAACTTTGTCATAGTGATAATTACACTTACAATAATATTGTTTTCATTAGCATGATTTTTCCATTGCTATATATACATATACATACACATATATTTATACACATATATATATATGTCTTTATGCCAGCACCATAATGTTTTAATTTCTATAACTTTGGAATATATCTTAAAATCAGGAAGTTTGATACCTCCAGCTTGTTCTTTCTCAAGAACACTTTGGCTATTCTGGCTCTTTTGTGCTGTCATATGAATTTCAGAATTTTTTACATATAAAATTTGATATTTAATAATAAATTTAATAATTTTAATATAAATTATGTAAAAATTATCATTGGGATTTTGATGGAAATAGTATTAATTTTGTAGATTGCTTTTAGTAGTACAAACTTTTTAACAATATTAAATCTTCCAATGCATGAACATGGGATGTTTTCCATTTATCTTTTTAAAATTTTCTTTATCACTGTTTTATAATTTTTAGTGTATATGACTTTCACCTCCTTGATTAATTTCTGTCCAAAGCATTTTGTTTTTTTGAATACTCTTGTAAATGGGGGATTAGTTTTTTAATTTCATTTTCAGATGGGTCGTAAATGTATAGAAACAAAACAGGTTTTTATATGTTGACTTTATAATCAGGAATTTACTGAATTTATTTATATTTTATATATATATATATATATATATATAAATGTGTATGTGTGTGTCTGTGTCTGTGTGTGGTTTCCTGACTACTCTGCGTTGAGGTAAAACAGAAGTAAATCTCTTGGGGAAAACCCAAAAGCCTGGGGTTATCAGGTGGATGCTTTACTCAGTTGTTCCCCCAAGGGAGAAATCATGGACCTAGTGAGTCACTTTTGCTGCTGAGTTGCAGTGGCTTGTGGGAGGGGTTTACATGAAAAAGTAAAATTACTCCTCTTGCTTCTTTTATCTTTTTCAAAGATATTCTTCTAAGTTTTTTGCACCTCTGGGGTGTTGCAAATTTTTCACTGGATTCATGAGGTTTCATAAAGCTATTTTAGTCCAAATATTATTGTTTTATCAGTGTTTATGATGGCTGATGAGAGCTAGAATTTCCTATTCTATCCTGCTAACATCACACTTCAACACACATTTTTTAATCATAATGAGAACAGTATGTGTTTATATTCACTATAAATTTGCCAATTCTTCAGTTAATTTATCTGGGATAGATTTTTATTTTTAGTCAGGTTTTCTATTGGGCATTTTTTTATTGATTTGTATAAACTTTGTATTATATTATTGATTCTAGCCTTTAGAAGGTATGTAATATAAAAATTGAGATTTTCTTTTCACACTAAAATTTAAAATAGAGCTGGGTGCAGTGGCTAGTGCTTGTAGTCCCAGCTACTTGGAAGGCTGAGGCAGAAGGATTGCCTGAGGCCAGGAGTTTGAGACCAGCCTGGGCAACATAGCAAGACTAAAAATATTTAAAAGAATAGTGAGATACGGTGGCATGTGCCCATAGTTCCAGCTACTTGAGAGGCTGAGGTAAGAGGATATTTATGGTGCTGACATAAAGACATATATGTATATATGTGTATAAATATATGTGTATGTATATGTATATATAACAATGGAAAATGCATGCTAATGAAAAGAATATTATTGTAAGTGTAATTATCACTATGACAAAGTTTAAAAATTATTATACTAAGATAAACCACGTGTGACATATACACACAATGAAGTATTATCAGCTTAAAAAGGAAGGAAAGCCTATCACTTACTACAGCATGCATGAACCTAAACAACATCTTGAGCCTAGGATTTCAAGGCTGCAGTGGGCTATGATTGTACCACTGCACTCTAGCCTGGGCAACAGAGTGAGAACCCATCTCAAAAACAAATAAAATTAAATAAAATTAAATAATATAAAATTTAACATTAATATGTAGTCAAGTATGAAAATCTTTTAGCATATGACTTCTGGGAAATAGTTTCTTTGACATTATATGCAGAAGAGAACTTGGGCTTCATGGTTTGATTTTTAAAAGAGCCCTGAAATGGAACATTAAAGTATAAAAAAGTCTTAAGAAGGTATATTCTTCTTTTTACTCCCTTTCCTAGCATAAAATTTAATAAATAGTTATTCAATAAATATCTGATTCAATAAAATTTGAACAATATATCATGTACTATATTTAGAAATTCCTAGTCACCCTTTTATTAAAGAACACACACACATTTTTCAAAACATCAACTTTTTAAAAAAATTTTGTCTTAGGTCAGATGTAGAATCTTCTTCAAAAGTGAGTTAGCGGAAAGGGGTTTGTTGCTCTTTTTATGTAGCATTTAAATTCAGCCATTTCTGAGAATGGCCTGACTGCTTGAAGACATCTTGAGTATGGTTTTCTGAATCTCCCATGTTAAGCTTAAAACTACTTCTCCTTATTCTGAGTCTATGGGGAAGAGAACGTATCTGGCTACCAGCCTGCACATAATTAGCCTTCACATTAGAATACTGGAAAATTGTGCCTTTGCCTTCTGCATATGTTGAACCATTAAAATCCATTTCTGCATCCTCTTACCACAAAATGTATAATAACAAGTTTTTCTTGCCATCGTGGTTTGATATATGTAATCACTGGAAAATTTTGTTAATAGTAAAGATCAGACCACAGACATTTTTATAACTTAACGTAAGTCCAAAAGCAAGGTATATGTTATACATCTGTCAAAGACTCAGATTTAAATATAATGGAAAATCCAATTAAAATAAATGTAAACTAAATTGCATTTGCAATGTCTAAATAGAGATAGAGACATAAACTTAGTCATTTTCAAATCTCTCTACTGTACCATCACAAAAAGATTTATTTTAAAACTCTCCTTTTTATGGATGACTGAGATTCAAAGTTAGAAATTATCAATAAAGTAATTTACGAAGAGAGTCGGGACTTTCGGCATTTGCAAGAATTTCAAGTAGAAACAGACTTCAGAATACCAAATATTTAAAAGGAGCATTAGGCAGTCTAATTAAGTCCATTTGATGCACAAACAAATACTAAAAATTAAAATGAAACAAATAATGTGTTTCAATTAAGTGCTGCTTCAAGTGTAATGAAGTTATTCTACTATTGACTCATAAAATATTTGATAATAGAATTTGTTTGGCAGAAGATTTGCTTAAAAAGGAAATATACTCCAACAGCCTTGCTCTAGTCATTTGGGACCCCTGGGAAACAGACTCTGAGATGGAGATTAACATGCAGAAGTTCTATTAAGAGTGTTCTTAAGATAAACATCTGTGGGGAAAAAAGGAAGGAAAGATTGGGAAGAGGATGAAATCAAACAGTGATAACATTATAATGGAAACCTCAGCCAACTCTACAGATAATCCTCAAATTGGCATAAACCTTCAAAGACTTTCAAGAAATGCATTTAATTTATGTTCTTATTTAAATAATGAAACGTATCAGACGTAATTTATATTCTTCCCAAGGTTCACTCAGCTCCACCTTGAAAGGTCCTAAACTAACTGCAAATGCTTCATTTACCAGTACCATAGGTTTATTCTTCTTCTCATGCAGAGAAGAGGCATGATAAAGCTTTTCCTTCTAAAGGTCTCCTTTTTTCTCAGGACCTTTTAACTTTGTTAGGGGTCCCTTGTGGACGAGGAAACCAAATTTCAGGGTGTAAATTATTTTTCCAAATTAGAATATAGATGGAACTCTATCAGTTTGAGTCTAATCACTTGTTATCGTCTCTATATATTCTTCAGTGATATCATCAGATATTGTTGATATCATACGAAAGTCAACAGTTTTGTTGTATTAAACCCAAGAAGCCTACCAGAGATGGTACTACTTCTAAAGGGAAGACCAAAAAAATTGACTCAAGACAGAAGTATTTTCACTTACAAAAAAGAAAAGTTTTTCTCTTTTAGTTTCAGATTCTACAGGAAATTTAATCAGTGCTATCACCATTTCAAAAATAAAAGGATACATATGGCAAAGAGTAAATATCCAGAATTTCTCTATAGAACTGGCTCAAGAATGTCAAATGTGTTGGAATAAGACTTAAAGCTGCACTCACTTGATATTCTTTGTAAAATAGTAATAATTATGCTGATTAAATCTTGAAATAATTTGCATTTTTAGCAGTCATGACAAGAATAATTTTAACAAAAAAGAATAGGATTGAGGAATATATACATCATTATATTAAGGGCAAGTACTAGTTCCTGGAAATATTTACTTCATTTACATTTTTTTATTGTTTATAATGAATGTAGTAATTACCTATTGCTGTATAACTATCCTCCAAAATGACTTAAAACAACAATTTATTGACTTTACAATGAGTCACTCTGTCAGAAGTTTGAGAATGAGCTAAATGAGTGATTCTGCCTCAAAGTGTCTCACAGAATTGCAGTCGTAATACAAGCCAGGGCTATAGTCATCTCATGATTTGACTTGGCCTGCAGGATCTGATTCTAAGATGGTCCACTCACATGACTGTGACAAAATGCCTCAGTCCCTATGACATGGCAGCTGGCTTCATCTAGAGTTAATGATCAAAAGAGAGAGAAAGATGGAATATTCATGTTTTTTATGAAGCACACTCCTACACGATTTTCTGTTGGTTCTATGAAGTGAATTTCTTATAGGCAGCATATAGTTGGGTCATCTTTTTTTTATCCCTTCAGTCAGTCTATATCTTTTAAGGGCCAAATTAATCTGCTTACATCTGACAATATTATTTACAGGTGAAGACTTCTTCCTGTTGTTTTTAATTGTTTTCTGGTTGTTTGCATATCCTTTGCTCCTTTCTTCCTCTCTTATTGCTTATAATTGTTGTTTGGTGGTTTTCTGTACTGGTAACATTAGATTCACTTGTCTTTCTTATTTGTGTTTCTACTCTGCTAATGAGTTCTATACTTTCATGTGTTTTCATGATGCCAGATATAGTCATTTTGTTTCTACATGTAAGACTCTCTTAAACATTTCTTGTAGGTAGTGACAAATTCCCTCAGTTTTGCCTGTCTGGGAAAGACATTATTTCTCCTTTATTTTTAAGGAATAGATTTTTTGGATATAGAATTTTTGGCTTGGGGTTTTTCTTGGGTTTTTTTTGTTTTGTTTTGTTTTGTTTTTTAGCACTTTAAATATATCATTCCATTCTTTCCTGGCTTGTAAGGTTTCTGTTGAGAAATCTGGTGTCTGTCTGATGGAGATTTCCTTATACGTGACTTGACACTTTTCTTTTGCTATTTTTAGAATTCTCTTTGTCTTTGATTTTTGGCAGTTTGAGTATAATGTACCCTGGGGAAGACCTTTGTGAATTAAATCTATTTGGGAATGTTTAAACTTCCTATACCTGGATGTCTATATTTCTTACAAGACTTGGGTGACTTGGAATATTTTTTGCTATTATTTTGCTCAGTACTATTTTGCTCAAAATTATGCTTTTGCCCATCTCTGTACTTTCTGGAAATCCCAAAATTCTAATATTTCAGTTCCAATATTGATCACTTTATGGTGTCCTGTATGTCATATAGGCTTTCTTCTCTTTTTTTTTTTTTTTTTTGGTCTATATTATTTCAAGAGGACTCTCTTCAAGTTCAGAGGTTCTTTCATTGGGCCTCAGGGCAGGATGTAGTCTGGAGGGGGCTGGGCTCTCAAAATGGTGCTTTGCTGTAGCTGCTTGGGCATCATGGTACCTGTGGGATCCAACATAAACTCCATCTCTAGAATAATGCCATAGCCTGGACTCCCAGGTGCTCCCTGTACTAGTCTTAGAGCCCATAAGGGCTGAGGGCCTTCCCATTCCTAGGATTGTGTGAGTTTGCAATGGGAATATAGACCACTTGGGATCTCTTGCTTACATTTTCCCTACAATGGATACTTTCTACTGGCTCTCAGCTGATCCTGACCAGGCCAGCTGCTTCATTTGCCTGTCCTTCTCTGCCTCAGAGGTTCCCTGCTGAATGCAATTGTTCTCTCTTAGATCCTCTATTTGACATGTGATTATCTACTCAGTGTTTTGGTCCTTCTTTGTGAAAGAAGTGAGTTCTGGGCACCTCTAGCCAGCCACCTTGCAGCCACCTCTGGCCAAATCACAACATGCAGTTTTTTAAGATTCGTATTTCATCCATTTTAATTTTCATTCTATTGAGCTTCTCTTATTTTTGTTACATCTAGTTTTTATGTGCCAAATCAAAATGTATTAACTGAATTTGAACATGTACTTATATGGAATCTGATTAATGTATTAGGATCCATAGATATAAATCTACTTACTTTGCTTGGGCCAGTGGTAAAATTCATTATATAAATACTTAATTGACTAAAATTTTTTATACAATGGGGCAAAAAAATTAATAAAGTATAAAAAGAGAAAGAAACAGATAACCATAAAGAACTTATATTGTATGTACAATTATGCCTGCTGTTCCCCTCAAGAACCCTTTAAGTTAGCATATATTATATTGTTTATAATGTAATTTAAAATGTTTCATTATAACCAGAGTTATAAGTTAACTTTAATCTGTGGCCTAAGGAAAGATATTTAACATTTAGTTATACTTTGAAGTCCTCTTGAAAGATCTCACTAAAGCAATGACTAGAGCAAATATCAAACGTGTCTTTGATCAACAGAAAGAATGCCTAAAATTATTTTTCTTTGGCAAAATGAGTGATATTCAAGAAAATGTGATTGTTTGAAAAGAATGTATAATACATACGGCCATATAATACACAGGCCATTTCCTCTACTTTCAATGTTCATTCTCATCTCATTCAAGTATTTGTTCAAAAGATATTTTCTAAATATGGTAGACTTGACCACCTTATTTAAATTTCTACTACCACTTCTTCCTACCAATCTTGGTTCCTTGAGAAATACCCCTTTTTTATTTCAAAATATTAAGGGCATACAAATGTTTTAGATTACATGGATCATTTTTGCAATGCTTGAGTCCTGGCTATTGGTGTGCGTGTCACACAAATATTGTTCACACTGCCCATTAGGTTGGTTTATTCTCCTCCCCTATCCATCTGGCTGCTTTCCACTGAGTTTTATTTCCCTCTGTGCACATATGTGCTTATCAGTGAGTTCCAATTTAATAATGAGTACATGTGGTGTTCGTTTTTCTATTCTTGAGATACATCACTTAGAATGGTCTCCAGTTCCATCCAGATTGTTGCAAAAGGTATTAATTCATCATTTTTATGACTGGGTAGTACTTTACGGTGTACATATACCACATTTTACTAATCACTCATCAGTTGATGGGCACTTGGGTTGATTCCACATCTTTGCTATTGTAAATTGTGCTACAATTAAACATTTGAGTGCAGGTATTGTTTTGATAAAATGATTTCTTTTCCATTGGGTAAATACCCTATATTGGGATTGCTGGATCAAATGGTGGGTCTATTTTTAGTTCTTTGAGGAATCTCCATACTGTTAGAAGTTGTACTAATTTGCAGTCCCACCATCAGGGTATAAGAATTCCTTTCTCTGCGCATCCATGCCAACATCTATTGTTTTTGGATTTTTTAATAAAAGCCATTCTGACTGGTGTAAGGTGATATCTCATTGTTGTTTTTATTCGTATTTCCCTGATGATGAATGATGTTGATCATTTTTCATATGTTTATTGGCCATTCATCTATCTTCTTTTGAGAAGCTGCTGTTCATATCTTTTGCCCACTTTTCAATGGGGTTGTTTGTTTTTTTCTTACTGATTCTTCTGAGTTCTTTGTAAATTCTGGTTTTTAGCCCTTTAGCATATGTATAGCTTACCAACATTATCTCCCATCATGTAGGTTGTCTGTTTGCTCTGTTGATTGTTTACTTAGCTGTGGAGAAGTTTTTTAATTTACTCAAACCCCATTTATTAATTTTTATTGTTGCCATGATTGCCATTGATGTCTTTTTCATAAATTTTTTGCCTAGGCCAATATCTAGAAGAGTTTTTCCTCACATTTTTCTCTAGAATTCATATGATTTCATGACTTAATTCTAATTCTTTTATCCACCTTGAATTAATTATTGCGGGTGGTGAGAGGTAGGTGGTCCTGTTTCATTCTTGTGCATGCAACTATCCAATTTTCCCAGCATGATTTATTGAAAAAGATTCTTTTCCCCAGTGTATGTTTTTCTGTTTTATCATATTTTAAAGTAAGGAATATTTTTAAAGATGACTTCATCCCACCTGCCCATGTATTAATAAATCATGCTAATTTCCAAAAACTCTTAATAGACAATAATGTATAAAGAATAAAACAAATCACACCCAAAATTGCATTGCCCAGAGATAACCATGATTAATATACTGGTTAGTTTCCTTGAAATTTATACAATATTAATATATATATTTACATTATACACATGGAGAGAGAGGGAGGTATGTGCATATAGCTATATAAGAGAGCGATAGATGAATAGATAGATGTAGAGATAGATATTTTAAAAAGAAGACGGAGTCTTTCTAGCAGTGTAGAGATTACGGAGACCATCCTTTGGCCGCCTGTGCTAATGAGCATAGTGCTGTGTATGGACTCATGGATAGTCCTTCTCAAAAAATTTGGAGTGCTTCACTGGAGATATTTTACCTCCCCTTCCCCAGAAGGCTGGCACACCTGAAAAGCACGATCATGGCTCTCCCCTGCCCCATTCCTTTCCCGTCTGTCCCTCAGTCTCCTCCCTGCCTCCATCTCCTGCCAGGAGACCCCACTGAACACACCAGCACGGAAGCCATTTAGCTCAGGAGCCCACTGATAAATACAAGTCCAGGGCAGCCCCCAGACAGGAGCAGGAGGTAAAACAGACCTGGGAGAGCAGACAGAATATGTCCCACATGTGGAGAAACATCAAGTTTAGGAATTTATGATCTCAGTGAGACAAAACATGCACATACCCCTTAAATCGCATTTTATTCAGTAAACTACCAGACATCATTCTCCATGCTCGTCAGATTCATTTTCAGTTCCCAGATTCGCCTGTTCCTTCCTGGCTCAAGGCACATGGTGTTTGTACCGAGAGTACGGTATTCCCCCATCTCAACCTGTCCTCCAGAGATCAGCTCGATAAGATGCTTATCCTCAAGGATGTCTTCCCTGTCCATCTCCTACCTCTGGTTTCATGGACTCTCCTGGTGCCGCTTCTCTGAGTACCCGGCACTTTTCCTTACAGACTCTGAGAGTTCCTCGTTACACAGATGTGCGTTTATGACACACGCACTCCCAGGGGCCCAACACCATTGCTCATCGGTACACCTGGAACATGTAGCATATTACCCGACACGAGGAGATGCCCAGCAAAGATGTCTTCAGTGCACTACAGATTCGGGGGAGAGCTGGGGACTGGACATTTCGGCCGGAGAGTGCACGGGATGGAAAGGCTGAGAGACTGGAGGGGCGTGTTGGGCTGCAAAGGGCTTGTGTTTCAGTGGGAATGAAGCGTGTGCCTGGCCTGGGGGAGGCACTGAAAGGAGCTGGAAGCAGCAGGAAAATAAGAATAGCGAAGAAATCAGGAGCTGGATCTGAGGACCTTGTATGGTTTTCTTGAGAGTCTGAACTGTTGTGGGACATCTGTGGAGACTGAGAAGGCTACGTGGCCTTTTTTTAGGGAGCTTTCTCCTACACGGTGTCGGGGCAGGAGAGTGGGATTCAGCCGAGCGACCAATTCCTATTAGAAGAGGAGATGTCGCAATCAATTATTAGCTACAAATCAGGGGGGACATTTGGTGGAGGTGGTAGTTTGCAAAATGGGTCTTGAGGAATTGGGGAGGGCACGATATTTTGAGTCATGGGGATAAATACCAGTGTAGCAGTCCCAAGAGGCAGTCAGTAAATATTTGTTGAATGATTAACTATGACCGAATTTTCATGTATTTTTATTTCAACGTTGAGAAAGTGTTTCCTTTATCTGTTAATTTAGCAGGAACAGATGTTTGGTTTTTGCAGCCTCGGGGGTTGTCCGGGGCGTCTGCTCTGCATTGTAGTCTCTGTTTTCTGACCTGCACATTCCTTGTGTTTTGTGTGGTTTACACCCCATTTCTGAGAATGAAGTTACCAGGTGAGAAGTCATGTTCCTTTTTTTGGAGCATTCTCACCCAACATTTCTGCTTCCATCTGTTCTCTCTCTTAAGACTCATATTAGGATTTTGCTGCCAGAAACCGTATGAAGACCTCCGCCCCCAACCAAAAGAAGAAAGACTGCAGTCAAGAAACAACTGAGGAGACTTGCAAAATTGCTGCCGTTCGCCTGGGACGTAGGCAACACAGGAGTACCAAACTCAGGGCCATGGTTGGGTTGTGCAGGTTGTGCCCACCTTAATTAATGCCAGGGAAGTCCTTCACGTGGCAGTCCTTGCAGATTTGCAATTTATGATGATCGTGTTCTGTCAGAAGTCAGCAAAGTGTTTTGAAGACCCAGCACCTTGATCTAATTAGCACAGTCGTTCAAGGGGACTCACAGGGACCCTAACACTCTCCCAGTGAAGTCCGCCCCGGCGTGTGGAAGCCTAGGGGAAGAGGTGCTTTCCGCTGTGCGCGTTGAGAGGCAGACCGGAAACAGGGGGTCAGCACAGTGCAGGTCTCTAATCTTTGTCCTTCTAATAATAATAACAGCAGCCGGATTTTCCTCTGGGCACACACTCCTCCCTAGACTCACGCCACAAAATCCCAATAAAAGCAGCCTTACCCCTCAGATTTATGCGTCAAAGTAGCCCATCTTCCTGTCCAGAGGGTTTGGTTTAGAAGATGCAAGTAAATCTAGACTGGCCCAAAGGTTCAGTTCCGGGACTGTGCCGCAACTACTGGAACAGACGTGTCCCTTTCCCTGGGCTTACCAGGCGACCAGGATAGAAGCCTGGGCTGTTGGAGGCTGTGCTGTCCTCTGCGATAAAATCAACATAGGAATGCAGAGGCCAGCAAGGGAGAGAGAGAGATTCTGGGAAAGTTGGTCTGAGACCCTGGCTTCATCTCTGCCCTGGAGCTTATATTTGCATGCACTGATAAAATCTGTTGTTGCTGTTGTTGTTTTCAACATTCATTGGGATGTTCCAGTATCATGCTTTCTCTCTATTCATGAGATTTGGTTTTCTGTTCCACCCTACAAGCTTCCTTGACTGCACGGCCAGACATCCCCACTAGCGATCTTATTAATGACCCCAGCCTGTGCTGCTTTCTGCTCACCAGCTGACACTTACCGTGAACCACCTGCTCTCACCTATTTGACTGCACCTGTTTTCCTGCTCACAGCACACCAGCCAGGCCTGAGCTGGGTACCCCCAGCCTGACTCCAGGGAGCCTAGCTCATACAGAGTTAGCTGATTCTGACATTGAAACTGTCTTTTTGTCTACCTTATAAGGAGTTTAACACATTGCTAAAGTATTGACTATAAAACAGGAGTGTTTGCTTTTGACATCTAATAGATTATTCATATACAACAAATACACCCCTTACTTTGGATTATACGTGCACATCATTCCAATATAGTTTTTAGAAGCTTTATCATTCGTGAATGGAAGCCATTTGCTTCTCTGAACTTATTTCAATCACAACAATATTAGGAAAATAGCAGAATGATTCATCCTTGCTTGGGATAGAAAGATACCTGGTCCCTAAAACTTGAATTTATTTGTAATCAAAAGAAACACAAATAAAGAGACCAAACAAAAAGATTAGGGCCCAGGATCTTTAGACCTCCAATTTAAGTACCTGATTTCTTATTCCCAGTCCCAGGAATAATGAAGATAGCATTTTGGAAAATTACTTTAAGAACTGTACACTGGATAGGTTGGAAAGCCTTACAGTTGACAACCCAGTGGAGAAGCTAAGTAGGTGCCAGCCATGAAATCACATCAGCCCAAACTATGACTTCAGCATAGGGTACAAATAGAAACAAAAATATCTAAAATATCTTCCAAAGAAAGAAACATAAAACTCTGTGATGGAGTAGATAAAGCAGGAGAAGGAAAGGCAAAAGCTGAAAGCCATTCCAAGCATTGCCATTGAATCGATCTTCCCACAGCTGGCCTGTGTTTGTCTGCGAGGTGGTTTTATCGTCTGTCTGCAGTCAGGCGCGCCAGTGCCCTGATCTAAACTGACTTGGGGGATGTTCCAGGAGAGGTGGACTTGGGTGGGCAGCAAACGAGAGGCCAAGGAGGGACAAAGGCTGGGTCAAATCTCTTTCAGAATCTAAGCTACAACTTTTGTCACAGGTCACTTCCCACTAGAGGACAAAACAGTCCTTGAATGAAGTCACGGTGACTATTTTGATTGCTGTAAAATGATGTTGGGGGCAGAATTGTTTTCTCAATCTCAGGTGAGATGATGGTTAAAAATGCTAAACATTGAGTTATTGGGAGTTCAAATAAAATAGAGATCACCAAAAATTCCCAGTGGAAGTGAAATTTAAGAAGGGCCTTCCTTGTAGGAGTAAGATTTTTGCAGATAGAGAAGATCAATGTGCTTGTTCAAGACTGACACACGAAATTAATGAACAAAAAATTTATTACAAGACAATTATATGAAGTGTTCTTATCAATATTAGTGAGCAATTGCAGTTTGGACCAGTAAGGGTGGTGAGGAAAGAAGACTGAACAGGGAGTGATAGTCACTGAAGGCTGGGCATTGCACCGAGCATCGGGGATTTTCCTAGCAGGTCTTTCTCTGAGAGGACACTCAGATTTTTCTTGTCATTTCCTATTTAGGAAGAGGCCCGAGTTTCCCCAGATAACCTTCATCCTGGAAATGTTCCACAAAAGAGTATTCCATGATGAAATAAATTTGGGAAACTATATTTCCTCTTGAACACTCTAGATCAGTATTAGCATATTATAGTTCATCACAATAAAGAAATTAGTTAAATTTTGAGTAATCTGATGTTTTCCAAGCTTTCAGGATCATGGACTCCCTTTGTCCAGGTCCTATCTGGTAACAGGCATTGTTCTGGGGAACACATATCAGGAAACACAATCCTAAGCTTTGCAAGACCTGCCGTCATCGGGAGCCTCGGAGCATGAAAGTCTTCTGAACTTACTGGGGCCTTGGCTGTGTTCAGTGAGAGCCCGGTTTTCTTTGAGAGCAGGTTGGGGGCATATTTCACTGAGTATCTGGGATCGTCTTTGTTCTATTATTTCTCAAAGGGCCCACTCTTCCCAAGGCATAGGGTCTTCACTAAGAGCCTGACAAATGGTAATTTTCATGAATACAAGGGCTGTCTGGAAAGTATCCAGCCACGTAATATGAAAATTACCTATTAACTATGGCTGGATACTTCCCAGACAGCCCTCATCTATTGATTTGGCCAAAAATAATTGAAAAGTTGATAATTACATCAAAATAGCCTCATGCTTCTTGATTCCATCTTGAGTGATTCTTTCATATCCTGTGACATCTGAAAGAAATGGGTGTAGGTTTTAAAATACACTTTATCCAGAAATGAATTAGCATGCAAAAGGCTCAAGAGACATTTTTAAATTGACCATCCAGGTTTTTAACATGGGAAGAACTCTTACTTGGAAAATGTGACATTTTTAAATAATGTAATGTAGTGCTGAAAGTTGATTCAATGAGAGCGATGTGCTTATTTTATTTGTTCTCTTCTCAGTTTGTTTTCTGAAAGTAAAGGACACTGAATCCATAATTTTATTTACTACCATATTGGTCTTTTCTTTTATTTTAAAGGTGTCATATGCTTTCCATAAAGATAAAAAAAATTAAGTATAATTTTTGGTGAACTTTAGAAGGATGTGGGGCACATACACTAGACCTGAAAAGTGGGAGGAGTCTGAGTGAGTTTTCTGGGTTCCCCATCTCTAGAGGAGACTTATTTTTGGCCAAATCAATAATTCATGAAAATTACCATTTCTCAGAACCTTAGTTAAAACCCCATCCCTTGGGTAAAGTAGACTCCTTGAGAAATAATAGAACAAAGACAATCCCTGCGTTGTAGGAGAGGTAGGTAAGTTAGGGAGAAAGTAAGAGAGTGAAATGTTGCTGATTTCTGAGCAGGAACCACTCCTAAGCCACAAGTGTAGCAGGTGTGGGAGGAAAGACAGGGACCCCTAGATAGCCTAAGGGAATCTGAGAGCAAACTAGTTCTGTGCCTTGACCCCCAGGGAGCGTCAGGGAAGGGGCAAGCCTCTAGGAGATCTCCCACCCCAATGGCATGAGAGCAGAAAAAGAGAACAGCTGCAGTGGTGCTCAGCAGGAAGCCCCTACATGGACTTTCCAAGGGCTCCTGGAAGCTTCGAAGGCATGGAAGAAGGCACGGAAACAAGTGAGAAGTAGCCCGGTCTGCAGAAGCCAGGTCTGTAGCCAGCACAGCTGTGACCGGTATAGACTGGTGACCAAGGACCCAAGATGCCCGCAGATGGATAACAGTGGCCAAAGCTCAGATTCCCTGTGATGTTTTGCATTCTCTTGGGGTCGGGAATCAAGGAATTGATAAAAGCCGTGATGAGGGAGTGGAGGGCACAGACCCTGAGATTATCCACAATGGACCAAAAAAAAATTGACATGAAAAATGAAAATTCAGTTTGGTTTTCAAAAATCGCAAGTAAGTTATTTTTTGCACATCTGGTTGCGCAACCTGAGATTTTGTGTCTGTGGCACTCACCGAGGTGGTTTCCTAACTGAGTTTACTAATGAGAACTTGCAAGGCAGGTCTTAAAACACCCATTGATGCCACCTTTTTTAACAAATGATTTTTATTTTACTTTGTAGTTCTAATTATTATTTCCTACACAACCATATAGATTTTTTCAGTCATATATTTAAGCAATAAAAGTAAACGATTAATTACTGTGAGTTTTTTAATGCATTTATTGACTAGGTCAAAATTAAATATGGTTTTAAAGGTTGGATGGTTTGATCTCTGACAGTCTAAACAGCTTTTATTTAATCAAGTTATTAAATACTCACAAGGATTTTAAGAATTGAGATGTTTTCAAGATGAGAGATCTCTTCTGCACCAAAATAATCTTTTCATTGTTCTCGGTAATATCTAGTGAAGGCATCAACACATCACACGGAGTGTACAGATACACATTGAAACAAATAGCTTCATATTTACTGCAAAAGATTTGAATTGATTGTCCTCTTAGGGCCATCTCATTTCCCCAGCTGGTAACTGATTTTCTTTAAGTAGGAAAAAATGGCAAATACAGCTGAGCATGAATATTAACTGGAATTAGAATCATCACTGCTGGTGCTCCTTGGGTTATTCAATATTCCGCTTCAGCAAATTTATCCTTGAGCAAGTTGGTTCATAAAGCACATAAAGCACATGGTAGAAAATAAATAAAATTTTAGAGACGATGGAAAATGTTGCATTACCTGCAAAATCACAAAAAAACTTTGGTGCACAGTTGGGTAACTGAAAAAGAAGTAGACAGAGGCTACCAAGAGGAAAACTTTTGTTTTCTGTCCCCCATGGGGTTTCTATTCCAGGTCAGACCTGGGCTCAGGCTCTTGTGGTACTATTTGCAACACTCCGGCTTTTGCTGCTTCCTCCTGTGTTGGTCCAAACCCTGTCAACCCCGAAGAGCTGACGCCCATCTCCTCTCTTTTGTTGTCTAGTAGTTCTTTTAAACTTGTACTAGGACTTCTGGGACAGAATGAGTTCATCAGTTTATTTGTTTTTCTTTTCCTCGCTTAATTTTAATGAAAGTTTAATTTGATTTGAAAATGATAGTTTTTCTACTGTGGATTTTTTTTTTTTTTGGCATTTTCAGTTTCCTTTTTTTTATTTCAAAATATTAAGGGGACACACATATTTTAGGTTACATGGATTGCTTTTATAATGCTTGAGTCCCTGATATAGGTGTGCCCATCACCCAAATAGTGTTCATTGTACCCTTAAGTGGGTTTTTGCCCTCCCCTCCTCCCTCGCCCCCTGCTCGAGTTCCAACTGATTTCATTTCCCTCTGTGCACATGCAGTACAACAGTAAAATCAACGCACATTTTCAGTTCTAATTATTATTTTCTATACAATAATATAATTTTTCAGACATATTATTAAATATTAAGCAACTAAAAGTGTAAGATTAAGTACTGCATTTGTTTCGTAGGGCTGCCGTAACAAATTCCATAAGCTGGGTGGCGAAAAACAACAGAAATTTATTTTCACATTGTTCTGGAGGCTAAAAGTTAGCCATCGAGGTGATGACAGGCCACGATCCCACTGAAGGCTCTTGGGAAGGCTCCTTCCTTGCTGCTTCCTAGTTTCCCAGCTTCTGGTGCCTGCTGGCATCCCTTTATGTTCCTTGGCTCAGAGATACATCACTCCAGTTTCTGCATATGGTCATCCTCCCTCTGTGTGTGTCTGTGTCTGTGTCTTCTCATAAGGACACCAGTGATTGGATTTAGGGCTCATCCTAATCCAATATGACCTCATCTTAATTTGCAAAGACTCTATTTCCAAATAAGGTCATATCCACTGGTACTAATGGCTAGGACTTGACCATATGTTTTAGGACACAATTCAACCTGCTACACACATGTATTGGTGCATTAGCTTAATAATAACAGCTAGTATTTTTGAACTCTTATTATATACCATGCACTGTTAAGTGCCTTGCAACTATTTAATATTATCTCACTCAGTTGTCACATGAACACCTGAGAGTAGGTTTTATTACCCCCATTTGATAGATGCAGACACCAAGGCTCAAAGAAGATGAGTTAACGTGGCCAAAGCTGCACAGCTAGTAAGTGGAATGACCAAGCTCTCATGCACCTCTGACTCCAAAGCCAATGATCTTAACCGTAAGGCTGGGCATCTCCTAGTTACACAACTTGTTCTTAAAAGGTTCTCTTATTTTATCTCAGACTTCAGTAAAACACACTTTCCGGACTCAATCTGCAGTTCCTTGCTCTATCTTGTTCATACTTGTCGAACTAATAGAAACATCCTGAGATGTTAAAACTCCCAAAAAGCTTTCTTCTCTTGAAGCTTTTGCTCATTCTAACTTTTGTCATTTCCTGGGAAAGACCCGTAGTTGATTTTCTTGCAGACTTGACATCGTCTCATAATTCTTGGAGAGAGAGAGAGAGAGAGATTGATTTTGCCAGTGTTACTTCTCTGAAGGTATCTTTTATTTCCAATAAAAAGGAACATTTTACTTTTAATTCACTTGATTGCCTCTTCTCTTTAGTGTCCTGCCTTTTAACTGTTGGAATAACATCAACGGGGCTGCAAAGACAATGCTTAACTCTTCTAATTAAACACTAAAAGCCCAAGCTCACCTCTAAGCTTTGTACAGCTTGACCTCTGACACAGGCCTCATTCTTTTAAAGAACTTAGAATATCTCTAACCTTAGCCTGTATAAGAACATGACTTTTTAAGACCCATTTACATGGGACAAAATAGCATTTTTGACATGGCTATGTTGTGACTTAAAAAATAATTCCTACTTTGCTTGTATATGATTAGGTTTTTGTTCATAGATAGGGAAATTCAAACTAACGTGCTAAATATCGTAGGACAAAGAGTGAGATTAGAGAGAGTTACTGAGAAAGAGAGATTCTGAGTTGTTTTTAACTAATCAATTTCTCTATTTGTTGTAGGGTGACAGTCTTTTTTTTTCCCCAAATAATGAACTAATTTTTCTAATACCTATTCTTTCCTTGCTGACTTAAAATGACATGTTTATCTTATATTTAATTTGCCACATGCCTGAATCTGTCCTGAGACATTTTATTTTGTTGCATTAATCTGTCACTTGCATCAGAGCCACACATTATTATCATAGTTTTAAATGCTGTCACCTTATGACTTCAAACCCTAAACCACTTGCTATGGACGTGAATGTGTCTCCCCAAAACTCCTATGTTGAAGCTCTGATCCCCAATGTGTTGGTATTTGGAGGTGGGGGCGTTGGGAGGTCATAAGAGTAGAGCCTTCGTCAGTAGGATTAGTGCCTTTTTCAGAAGAGAAATGAGAGAGAGATGATCTTTGTCTCCACAAATGTGAAGATACAGCAAGAAGGTGGCCATCTGTAAACAAGGAAGGGAGCCCTCACCAGACCCCAACCATGCTGGCACCCTGATCTCAGAATTCCAACCTCCAGAATTGTGAGAAATAAATGTTTGTTATTTAAGCCTGAATTATGATACCTTCATTTCAAAATGTCTTGACAATTCTTAGATATTTATTTTCCCAGAAATTTTAGATTTATGAGCTCAATCACCCCAAAAATATGCTATTTACATTTTTATTGAATTTTCATTATGTTTATTGATTGCTTGACTGGGGATAGCTCGAATATTTATAATATAATATAGTCCCTTCCAAGAATATGGTATGCCATTTTATCCTCATTCATTTACACTCTGTTTTATCACAGAGAAAAAAATTATCTTCATAAAATCCTTGCATCACTTGCTATAGTTATTTCAAAATGGTTTACATATATGATTGGTTTGTGAATGAACCTTTTTCCCCATGATATTTTTCATGATTTTTGTGTATATTCTATAACTGCCATCTTTACTGGGCACTGTATTAGTTTATGGTTTTTAGTAGACAATCATCTAATCCATAGATGATGAAAATTTTAAATATTCTTCCAAAAAGTCTAACTCATTCATTTTCTTGCCATGTTGCCTTGGTAAGAACTATAAGAATAATACAAACTCATAGTAAAATAGCAGGTATCTTTCTTATTTTATGCTATTAATGGGGATGCTTCCATAGTTTGACCTTTAAGTATGACATTTGTTCTTTTTCCACTGTGGATTCTTCATCTTATTAAGGAATTGGATAACTTTATTTCTAATATTAAAAATACATATTTATTATAAATACTTGTTGGATTTTGTTTAATGCCCTTTACGACTACTGAGATGGCTGCTTTTTTGTTTTCTACAATCTATTACAGTAACATTTTGATATGTCAATGTGTTTTAATGTTGAAGTATACTCAGTGTTCACCCACTTGGTAATGGGTACTATTATTATTTTATTTTACTCTCATTTGTGTTTTATTTGGGGTACACGCATCTATATTCATTCAAAGAGCCAGGCTTTTTGTTGTATTCAATTTTTTGTCAAATATGTTATAATGATTAAGCCAGATTTCTAAAATGACATGAAAAATTTCTGATTTTTTTTTGTTTCTCTTGTTGTTATATTTTTTCTGTTTTCCATGGAGGAATATAAATCACTTATGAATTATATATTTCTTGAGGGTAATATAAAAATTATCAATAAATCAATTAAGGTCTGAAGCCTTAATGAGGAAGGATATTCATTGATAATTAAAAACTTTTTTTCATGGTTGTTTTATTCACATTTTCTACCATTTCTTAAATCAGTAATTGTTCCTTAATAATCATTCATGAGAAGTGAGAACAAGATGGTAAACTGAGCACACTCCTTCACTCAAAGTGAGTCTATTACGTTATGGGGAAAAGAAGGAAAAATAGTAACAAGTGGACTAGCAACATTGCAGAATACATGAAAACAAGAGGGAAGAATAGATTAGATATATGGAGCCAACTTTCACCTAAATAATGTGGGAGAAAACCATTGCAGAGATGGGAGTGGGCCGTGTGATTCCAACACCGTTCATCACATAAACCAAAGCAAAAACAAAGATCATATGATCATCTCAATAATTGAAGAAAAAGCATTTAAAAAAATTTAAGACCCTTTTATGATAAAAACACTTAACAAAATAAGCATAGATGGAATATACTTCAAAATTATAAAAGCCATATATGACGAACCCACAGGCAACATCATACTAAATGGGGAAAAGTTGAAAGCATTCCCACTCAGAATTGGAACAAGAGAAGAATCCCCACTGTCACCACTTCTGTTCAACACAGTGCTGGAAGTCCTAGCCAGAGCAATCAGGCAAGATAAAGAAATTAAGAGCATCCGAATGGAGAAAGAGAAGGTCAAAATATTGCTCTTTGCTTATGATATGATCTTATATCTAGAAAACCCCACAGATTCCACAGATTCTACCAAGATCCTCCTGGAACTGATAAATAAATTCAGCAAAGTTTCAGACTACAAAATTAATGTACACGAATCAGTAGTATTCCTATACACCAAAAATAGTCAATCTGAGAATCAAATCAAAGATGCAATACCTCTGAAAATAGCTACAAAGACAATAAAATACCTAGGAATATACTTAACCAAAGAGGAGAAAGCTCTCTACAAAGAGAACTATGAATAACTGAGGAAGGAAATTGCAGATCATGTAACCAAATGGAAAAACATATCATGCTCATGTATTGGCAGTATCAACATTGTTAAAATGTCCATACTACCCAAAGTGATTTGCAGATTCAATGCAATCCCCGTCAAAATACCAATGTCATTTTTTTACAGATCTATAAAAAATCATTCTATGCTTCATTTGGAATCAGAAAAGAGCCAGAATAGCAAAAGCAACCTTAAGCAAAAGGAACAAATCTGGAGGCATCACTTCACCAGACTTTAAGCTATACTACAAGGCTATATTAATGAAAACAACATGTTATTGGCACAGAAATAGAAAAATAGACCAATGGAACAGAACAAAGAACCCAAATATAAAACTATGCACATATTGCCATCTGATCTTTAACGAAGTAGACAGCAATATAACTGGGGAAAAGAATCCCTATTCAATAAACGGCACTGGGAAAATTGGGTAGCCACATGTGGAAGATTGAAACAGGATCCAATATCTCACCACTCACAAAAATTAATTCAAGAAGGATGACAGACTTAAATCTAAGACATGAAACCATAAGAATTCTAGAAGAAAACATAGGAAAAATTCTTATAGATGTCAGCCCAGGCAAAGAATTTATTAAGAAGACTCCAAGGGAAATCACAGAAATAACAATACTAAATGAATATGACTTGATTAAATTAAAAAGCTTCTGCACAGCCAAGGAAACAATCAACAGAACAGGTAAACAACCTACAGAATGGGAGAAAATATTTGTATGCTATACATCTGATAAAGGGCTAATAACCTGAATCTATAAAGAACTTGAAGAAATCAGAAAGAAAATATCAAACAGCACCATTAAAAAGTGGGCAAAAAACATGAACAGAAACTTTTCAAAAGAAGATAGACTAATAGGCCAATAAATATATGAAAAAACACTCAGTATCTCTAATCATCAGGGAACTGCAAATCAAAATCACAATGAGATATCACCTAACTCCAGTGATAATGGCCTTTATCAAAAAGTCCCAAAACAATAGATGCTGGCATGGATTCAGATAGAAAGGAACATCTTTACCCTGTTGGTGGGACTGCAAACTAGTATAATCTCTATGGAAAATAGTATGGAGATTCCTATCTACTTTTAGTAGACCTATCTACTTTTAGTTCTTTGAGGAATCTTCTTTGAGGAATACTACTGGGTATTCACCTAAAGGAAAAAAAGTCATTTTATCAAAAAGACACTTGCACTCGAATGTTTACTATAGCAGAAATCACAATTTCAAAAGTGTGGAATCAACCTAAGTGCCCATCAATTCATGAGTAGATTAATAAAAGGTGGTATATGTACACCATGGTGTTTGCTAGAATTTTACTAAGGATTTTTGCATCTATTCATAAGGGATATTGATCTATAGTATTCTTCTTTTGTTGTGTCCTTCCCGGGCTTTGGTATCAAGGTGATACTGGCTTCATAGAATGAGTTGGGGAGGATTCCCTCCTTCTCAATGTTATGAGATAATTTCTGCAGTATAATTACCAATTATTATTTGTAGGTCTGAAAAATTCAGCTGTTAAACCATCTGATCCAGGACATTCTTTTGTTGGAGGATTTTTTTGCTGCTTCAATTTTTTTGGTCATAATTGGTCTCTTCAGGAGTTCTATATCTTCCTGATTGAGCCTTGGGAGATTGTGTGTTTCTGGGAATTTGTCTATTTCCTCAATGTTTTCAACGTTATGTACATAGAGATTTTTATAGTACTCACCAATGATATTTTGTATTTCTGTGTTATCAGTTGCAATGTCTGCTTTTTCATTTTTGATTGGACTTATTTGGGTCCTTTTTTTCTATTTCTGGTTAATCTAGTGAGAGGTCTATCAATTTTTCTTATCTTGTCAAAGAACCAACTCTTTGTGTCATTAATTTTCTGTATTTTTTTTTCAATTTCATTTATTTCTGCTCTTACCTTAGTTATTTATTTTCTTCTGCTGGGTTTAGGATTGGTTTGCTCCTTTTTTTCTAGTTCTTTGAGACAATTAGATTGTTGATTTGTGATCTTTCTGTCTTTTTGATGTAGGCATTTAAGGCTATGAATTTCCCCCTAGGACTGCTTTTGCTGAATCCCACAGATTTTCATAATTTGTGTCCCCTTTGTCATCTATTTCAAGGAATCTTTTTGTCTTCTGTTAGGGGAGGAGGGTGAGCATGCTGTAGCTAGCATCCCCTCTTCACTCTCCCCCCAATCTGCCCATGCTGACTCCCTTGCTCCCTTGCCTTCCAAGACTAATTCACAAGTCTCCCCTCCTTGCCATGAGGTACATGATGGAGACCTGGGAGTACAGGATCTTGCCTGGTGGTCCATCCCCAGGTCGCTGAAGATTAATTCATAACCATGCCAAGGAGAAGCGTGCTGGTCCTAAGTTGCCCATAGGGTGCCCAAGCCGGTTTGATGTCTCTCCACCTTGAGGCATGCCCTGTTCTGATGGATTTGCTGAGCAAGCAGCACCAGGGAGGGCTGGTGGGCAGGGAGCTCATGGTCCAAGCACCGCTCAGTCTGCTGCTGGATTCCAAGAGGAAGGGTCTAAGCCCGCCTCTCTGTGGAAGCTTTGGTGTGATGACTCAATTGTCTCAGCGGTTGTGGGTAGGGGAAGGGAAAGGGAGAAAAACAGTCTGGATGGAGGAAAGCTCTCTGGTTATGTCTATCCCTCACTCTGGGAGGCTGCCAGCCCAGAACATCCTGGAAATCGAGTCACACAGATCACCTGGGACCCACTAGATCCCTGTGGCTGCTAGGACAGAGTTGGGAAATGTCTGTGTGAGAGCAAACAAGATGAAACCCGAGGAGTTAAAGCCCCCAGGGGAGGACATAGGCACATGGTATGTAGAGAAGCAATATGGCGCCTGCCATCCCACCTCGGATCTGTGGTGACAAGAGGTGCCCCAGGGGGACTGAGAGCCTGGTGCCCTGTCCATAAGAAGCTCCCAGCTCATTGGTGGCATCAGCCTCTGGGCTCACGTAGGCAGAAAGTCTCTCCAGCAGCTCGGGAACCTGCCAACTGTCAGAGATGCAAGACAGGGAGAAATAAATTGCCCCACCTACCCTTGTCACTGGACTCCAAGCCTCTCAGGGGTTGATTTCTGCTGATACCTTCCTCCTTCCTGTTCTGCTCTACAACTTCTTCCCATGGAGTCTCCTGAAGGTTCTGATACCCTTCCCTCAGACCCATACCTGATCTCAGTTTGTCTGTTTGTTCATTTTTTCTCTTTCATCTAAAACTTCTCCTTCTTACTGAGACACTCTGGCAGCTGGTGTCTCTGGTTAGCCACTTTGCTCCTACAAGAAATCTCAAAGTGTTTAGGATTATAAGTTTGTATCTGAGTGGACTTTGTCCACATCCAAATGTTTTTCTATGTGCTGTTTGTATCTAACGGATTGCTTGCTATGTGCTAGGAATTGTGCTATGGAACTTATTCACAGCATCCCATTTCATCATCATGACAACCCTAAGGAGCAGGAAATTTTTTGTTCCATTTTACATGTAAGGGGACTGAAGTATCCCTTTGGGAAACCAACATGCCCCCATTCTTAGTCCATGTGGTTTGGGCAGCACGGATCCAGCCTGAGTAGGAGGACATTTGTTGGCCACAGTTATGGGTTTGGGACTAGGCAAGTGACCCAAAGTAACCCCAGTCAATTGAAGTCCTCCATTAGGGTTTTGCTAGAACTCTCAGAAAAAAAAAATACTTTTTCTCATGGAGTCATCAGCTATAAAACAAAATGGAAACAGAGAGATATTTGCCTCATTATGGATGGAGTTTGCCTGGGACTGAAGACAAATACAAGGGTACCTGTGGTGATTTATGGAGAAAATAAGATAAATTTCTAATGATACCATCTGAGCACCTACAGCAAAATGTACCTGAAGCCAGAATCATCCCTCAAATTTCCTGATAACATAGACCAACAATTTCTCTCTTTTGGTTGAGGATAGTTCAGATGATTTTCTATCACTTAGAATCAAAACATTTCTTAGAGAGTTAAATCCTCCAGATCCCATAACCATTCATTAATGAATTAAAAAAATGATCACATATAATCTAATACCAGAGCCTATGCTCATAATTATTAAACTCTGTTGCCTTTATTTTTCATTTATTGTTTACTTATCTATTCATTTATTTATTTATTACTTCACTCATTCATTTATTCATTAAACACATATGACATTGGAGAGATATGGACTAGATCATTTAGGGTCATTTAAGAGAGAGAAAGGAGTACAGCCATCTTTCTAGTCATGGTGGGAAAACATTGAGGAATTTTGAATAAGAATAAGGTAATATGATTTATTTATTCAAAAGATTAGTGATGCATGGAGAATAAACTCTAGATGAACAAAAGAAGAAAAAATAGCAGTGGAGAGACTACTTCAGTTTTCCAGGAGAGAAATGCTGTCTTGAATGAGGCTGTTATTGACAAAGGTGCTCATAAGAGGGGATATTTGCAATGTACTTTGGAGGTGGAGACAGTGGACGACTCCATTATCCACCTGCTGATGGAGTCAATGTGGGGCATAAGGGAAAGGGAGGAATTGAGAGTGGCTCCTAGGTCTTTGGCCTAGACAGTCAGAGAATGATTGCACCATTTGCATAAATATTTAGGGGAATGCAGATGGCCCAGAACGGACAATGGATGGTTCAGAGTAGAATGGCTCCGGAGCAGGAATCAAGCCTAGAGATTTGGTCATATGTAGCTTGAGATGCTTATTAGACATTCATGTGGAGATGTCAAATAGCCATATGTAAATCTGGAGCTCAGAGGAGAAACTGGATTAGAGCTATAAGTATGGGACCCACCAGTCTACTGAATGCATTTTAAACCATGGAAAATAAATTTAGTCTTGTCCTGAGGAGAGAGTATAAATAGAAAAGTGGAGAGGAACAAAGTCTACAACCTGGGATATTCCCATAGAGCAATTAGAAAATGAAAGAGAAGTCTGTCTGTGCTGCTATAGCAAAATACCAGAGACTGGGTATTTTATAAGGAATGGAAATTTATTTTCTCATAATTCTGGAGGCTGGGATGTCCAAGATAAAGGCGCTTCAGGGTATGGTGAGGGCCTGGTCTTTGCTCTCAAGATGGTGACTTGAATGCTGCAGCTTCCAAAGGGGAAGAACACTGTGTTCTCAGGTGGCAGAAGGTGAGAGGAGCAATCAGGCAAGTCAAAGTCTGTGCTAAGCCTCTTTTATAGGGATCTTAATCCCATTTATGAGGGGGGAGCCCTTACGGCCTAATTAATTCTTAAAGGGCCTTCCTCTTATTCTATCACATTGGCAACATCTGAATTTTAGAGGGGACACATACAAACCATAGCATGGAGCCAGGAAAGAAACACAAGAAGAAGCAGACAGTGGGGCTGGAGAATAATGAACTTGGTTGGAAGTGGGGGAAGAATTGATCAAGAAGGATCAATTATGTCAGCTGGGTCAATGGTGCTGTTGACCAAGTAGAATTAGAAGTGAAAATTGGCCAGTTTGGCAAGATGTCATTTGTTCTTGAGCTTGGCAAGAATGGCCTCATTAGATTGGCAAGGTCTAGGTAGGGAGGTTTTCATCTTCTTCAGATGGGAAACATACACGTATAACATGGAAATGATCTAACTGAGAGGAAAATCATTACAGGTGACCCTCTGAGAAGGGGTTGGCAAGCAAGGGAGAGCAGAGAAATGGGCTGGTAACCGGTGGGGAAGGTGGGGGAGATTTTCTGAAAAGTGAAATATATTTTATGTTGATGAGAATGACTCAGTCCTTAAGGGAGAGAGATAATTACAGGAACTGATTCCTCGGGTTGGTGAGAAGTAAGAAGATCTGGGACCCAGCTGGAGAAAAGGGGCTTGGGCACAAGCAGAAGTTAAGGCAAAGTACATGGGCACAGGTACAGGTGAATCTGACATCTGGTGGTAGCAGGATGAGGTGTGGGATTCTTTCAAGTACCTCCCATTTTTACCATCCACACCTTCTACTGTTCATGCTCACCCAGTAATCCTACCTCCGCATCTCGGCAGGATCTTCAGTTCACTTTTTCCACACCAGCGTTTCACTGCTCATTTCTGTTTTTCACAGCAGCATGATGGGATTGGTGGAGGCAGCTGGGGGCAGGGAGAGAAGGTGTGAAATTGTGTTCTGTAATACAGGGAGAGTGAATTTACCAGCAAATATAGTGCAGACAACCTACCTGGTATTTGCGGTCATGAACTGTTTTAAGTACAATGAATCATCACAGTTGCCTTTCTTGAGCTGTGTTCAGATGTCTGAGTGTAGGCTGAAGTTGATCAAGATTTGGGACCAACTAGGTAGAATTTTTTTAAACAAATACTATGAAGTGAAAGAAGAAAAGGGAGTTTAAGGAGGATGCAAGGGAGAGACTGTATGAAAGACTGTGGAGTCTAAGTTGAGTGGGAGCAAAGAGAAGGCACTAATGGGTATCCAACAGTGAAAAATGGAAAAACTGATGTTCCTGTATAAGATGAGTGACTATAAAAATAGGATGTGATAATTACGCTTTTGGATATAGTGCAGTTATGGGTATTGATAAGATCTAAGGTGGTAATCTTAAAACTTTTTGGCCTTGACCTACAGTAAAATAAAATCTTATTTTGAAATCTAATACACATATACATGCATCTCTCTCTGTTTTTATACACACACACACACACACATATACACATACACACATAATTGATTAAATTTCACAAAACAGTACTGATCCTTACTACTGAGATATACCAAGATGATATCACACATACTCTGGAGTTTTCCAGTCTATTCTGTTTTATTAAAAATTGTAGGTTACAGCCTACTATATTAAATTCAAGTTATATTCATGAGTTGTGGCTTGCAGTTTGTAAAGCACTAGTCTTAGGTCTGAGTGTGGAGGTGGGTGGCAGAGATGGGGGAAGGACAGAGTTGTTAGAGATGAGGAGGTCAAACAACAGAGAAACCGGGATTTGAGATGAATCATCCACGTGGGTGTTCTAAGTCACCACAGCTAGATGTGAGCCATCATTTTTCATCCATCTAGGCTGTAGCCACTATGCACATGTGGCTATTTAAGTGGAAATTTTTAAAAGCTTTATTGAGGTATGATTGACATACGATAAACTGTACATATTTAAAATGTACAATTGTTAGCTTGTGACACACACACACACACATATATATATGTATATATATATATATATATATATATACACACACACACACACAAACACACACAGTGTGTGCATCCATAATCACAATCAAGATGTCCCGCCTGGTCCCTAGGCAACCTGATCTGCGTTCTATCTCTATATACTACTTTGCACTATCTAGAATGTTGTGTAAATAGAGTGATACATTATGTGACCTCTGTAGTCTGACTTGTTTCAGCATAACTCATTTGAGATTTTGTTGTGTATATCAATTGTTTGCTTGTATGTGTTGCTGAGTTGAATTCTATCATGTGGAAACACCACAGTTTGTTTATCCATGCATCTGCCATGCACATTTAGGTTGTTCCTAGTTTGGGGCAAATAAGTTGCTATGAACATTCATGTACAAGACTTTGTATGGATATGTGCTTTCATGTATCTTGTTAAATACCTAATAGTGATAGCTGGATCATGGTTTCTGTTTAACTCAAATATTTTCTGCTTAAAACAGAGATGGGCTACCCTGTCCTCCAAAGAAAGATTACTAAGCTGGTTGTCTGCCTAGACTATGTAAGCCAACCTTGGGATTGGTATAATTGCATCTTTGTCTATTTTCTTGCATAGATGAAGACTTACTCTCCCATTTCCAATATCACAGTCAAATATTTGCCTGAGCTATGCCATTAAAATCCATACAATTCCAACTCCAACATCTTTCTAGGAATTCTATTGAGAGCCTAATTGCCTCTAATGAGGGGAAATACTACTTTTCTTTACATATGTTGTTACTGATACCTGAATGCTTTATTTTTTAACATATCAAACATGTTAACTGAGTGATTTACACATACTGGGCTGAGTTTGATTCAAATGTGGACACCGATTTGAGAACATAGTAAAAAAAATTCAAGTTATTGGTGAGTAATTAGCAAAGATACATTTTAATTACATCCATTCAAAGAAGAGGACAACACCACAGTGGTTCTCAAAGGTCAGTCTGCCTTAGAATCACATACAATACAGATTGCTGCCCCCTGCCCCAGAGTGTCAAACTCAGGAGGAAGTCTAAGGGGAGGCAGAGAATTTGTGCTCCTAACAAGTGTTAGCTAGGCCTGCTGGACCACACCTTGAGGCCCCCTGTAGTAGTAGTTACAGCTGTGGGCTCACCAGTGTTCAAATCACAGCAGGCTTACGCAGCGCCTGTTACACCCCGGGCATGTGAGGCTGAGCCTCCTCCTCTCTAAAATGGACATCATATTAATAATGCCAAAGAAGATAATTTACATAAACCACTTTAAGCAGAGTCTGTTAGCAATTATTTTCATTATAAGGTTTAAAAACATGGTAGCACATGTCATCAAACTTAATGTGATATTACAGAAATATGGAGCATAACATAATCAAAAATGGACAGTTCTGTTTCATTTCTCAGGGAACAAATTTAAAACTGGAATCTCTTCCATTTCTTTCCAGGCCTCATTTTCTACTTCTTCTGGTCTTCTTGCCTCCTGCTGAGTGTAGTGAAGTCAGGAGACATTGGGAGAATTTTAGGAAGCCTTTCCCTTAAAATTCTTGGTTCTTATAATGATTGGGCTAATGATCTCTTGAAAGCAATACTTGATCTATTTGATCCCTAATCTACCTCTCACCATGATTAACTTCACTTGCATGAATCCCTTTCTCATCAATACACTGTTATTACATGCAGATCACTCTTACTAAAGCACAGATGTGTAAGAAGGTCAAGACCTGTTTTATGCTAATAAGACCTCATTACAGCATAATACATGAGTTTTGAATTGTCAAAACTTTGGCAAAAGGGCATGTAATATTGCTAGAGAGTAATATACTTAGGACAAGAATATTTGTGGAAATGTTGAAAAATCATTTTAATATGAAAAATAATCAAAATATATGAAAAGCTGAAGAGACCCTTTTAGGCCCAGGTATCAAAACCAATAATAATAATGATAAAATTTCTGTTTATTTAGCCAACATCCTATTATATTCCTTCCATGTGCAAGGTGCTGAGGACAGAGTTAAGAACAAGAGGGACAATTCTGGCCGCCACCAAAGAGACGGTCTGAAGAAAGATACAAAATAAGACAAGAAATAAATAAGTTCAAATATTGAATGAATGCTATGAAGAAAACAAATGGACATGTGATATGCAGGGGATGGAGGGGAAGAAAAAACATGAAATAGAATAAGCAGGGAAGGGCCATATCCTTCTGTTGAGCATTTACTATGTCACATATTCAGCTAATCATACTACACATGTTATTTCTAATATTTTTTCCACCATAATCCCTGTATTATTCCTAATTTGCAGAAGATAAAACTGAGGGCTCGATATTTAAATTAACTTTTCAAAAGTCACCCACCTAGAAAATGGCAACGGTGAATACGTATCTAAGGTTGTCTAACTCAAAAGCCCAAATCTTCATGATTTCTGCCTTGTGTTGTTATCCATTGTAATTCATGTCACACATTAACTTTAACCTGTACCACTACCACTTAATGTAGTAGGCATTAGCCATATGCTGGTCACTTTCTCTGCATGGACTCTAAATCTTCCAGCCTGCCGTAGGACCTTAGAAATGCTGGACTGGGTCCAGATATCTCAGACTTCTTGTCTGCACTCTTTTCACTCTACTGCACTTGCAGTTGTCCAGGGCCAAAGGTGTAGCCGAGAAGATTTTTTAGCAAATGTTCTTGATCAATTTGGCTTGTACACATGACTTCACAGGGCAGCAAGCATTTGCCACCAGCCCACGGCTTCTGTTGCATAACTAACCTTGCCAGGTGTCCCGTTAGAATGCTTGGATCAAGTAGCAATTATAATTGAAGTGCGACGTCATTACTCATACAATTTTGAGCTGTTGAAGTTTAATTCCTTAAATTTATATCACCAAACTGACATAATGAAGGATTACGGACAGAAGGAAATAGGCATAAATTATACCTTCATGTACATTTGAATCATGGTTGAGTCATAATCTAATACTCCATCACTAAGTGGAGACACTCTTAATTCGGTGAAGTTGTCATTTAAAAAAAAAAAACCTTGGAACTTTTACACAGATGAAATCCTGATCATATGCCCATTGGAAAAATAATCTTGGATATATTAGATCTAATCTAATATCCCCACTTTATGGATAGCGAACTGAGGGGTTAAATAAAAAGAGTAGCTAACATTTACACAATGCTGTTCTAATTTCTTTACACATATCAACATTTTTGATCTTTGTTAACAGTCCTATAAAATAATTATCATTCCCATCTTAAGATGGGGAAACTGAGGCACAAGGAGATTAAGTGATGTGGTGGTGGTCAGGATTTGAACTCTGCATATCCCTAAGCACTTCATAATTCTATACTGCTGTGTACAAGCCTGCAAAAAAGTAACAATTAATGTTGGAATGACTCAGTTTGGTTAGTTTTTTACTCTATCTTCCTTTCTTTTCTACTTCCTGTTTTACATGTGTGTGCCCCTCTTCAAATAAGGAAAGGAAAAATTAGGGACAAATTATAATATTGCTAAGCTGAAAAGGCTCTTCATAAAAAAATGCCTTTGAAATTTAGAGATCTTTCTATCCTTTGCAATGACATTTTCTGTACATATTTGGAGAGAAAAGATACTTCAAAATCAACATGCTGGACCCATAAAAAAAGGAGGAGCAAATTCTTATGGTGAAGAAAGTATGAAGAGTAAGTTATATCTGGGAAGCCTATCAAAGCTATGAATTTCTAAAATATTAGTTTGGACAGAAAGAGAAAGAAAAAAATTATCCATGTGTCTGTGTGTACAATTTTTTGAAATAGAAACTTTAAAAATATTTTTGAAATGCTAAAGACTCAGAAAACAATAAAATATAGTCTTTTCTAAGTGAAATGATACTGATATGGAAAAATAACCCGTATAAATGACTGGGATTCAGACAGGGAAAATAGTGAAAATAGCTGGTGAACCTGTTTGGCAAGAGAAGGCAGAGATGGCCATCTGGTATCCTCAAATGAATGGGACATTTTTATTTAGCCTGGTTGTCACCATTGACTTGCTAGCACTTGCCTAACTTTGGATGAACCAATACAATTCCTGTCTAGAAGCATAATGTTTAAAGGAAATTAAGGAATTTTTTAAAGGACGTTATTGGGAGTTAGGTTGTCCAGACATTTTTCAAGGTGAAAAACAAAAATGAAGGATTCTCTGGCTGGGTTTGTAATTGTACAATGATGTGATAAGAAATAGGGTTCTATCCATGAATGCTGTTTTTACATATAAAATATCAATAGCCACATACTTTTTCCACACCAATTTAATATTCTGGACAAAGACTAGATTCCCTATTGATAACAACAAGAGCTATATTTGTTAAGTTTTTCCCGGGTAGTATGTCAAACATCTTAGGCATTTAATATTCCAACATTTCATGTAACCTAAGTGTTGTTGTCTCCTTTAAAATGAAAACTAAATTTAAATTTGTTTTGTTTATCTTTTTTCTCTTTATGTTACAGGATCTCTTTATGCTCTTCATATTTATTCCTTATGAAGATGATGTGTCATTGAGACTAATCAAGCATACAGGTAAAACTCAAAGGAATTCAAAAAGAACCAACACAATCTACTGGAAATCAAATATAATTTCTAGATAGAAGAATCATCATGCATGGATGAGTAAAAGGAAATATAAATTTATGGACATCGTACATGGGAGAAAATAAAATTTTCAAAATGCTATTCTTTGGTATATTTTAGACTACATTTGCTTAGCTCTCAATAAAATAAAATAACATATTGGCTCTCTGAAACAAGGGATAAGAATGAGAAGACAAGATAACAAACTGGGATTTAAATGGGAGACTTTGAAGGACAAAACAGAAACAAATGAGAAGCTTGATGAGATAATAAAAAGGTGATAATAACATTAAAATGTATTAAAAGCAGGAAAAACAAAATTTATCCTCAAGAAGATAGAGTTAGAAAATGAAAAGTAAATTAGAGAAGTTGTTCTAGGATGGCAAGAAAAAGAAAGATAATTAAAAACATGAGAAAGAAAATGATAGAAATGGGAGCAGAGAACGAAGATTGAATATGCAAATCTTTGGTGTTCTTGAGGTCTTCTCCAGAATGAATGTAACCAATACGAGAATCGATTTAGAATACAGGAGAACTTTCTTGAGCTGAACAAAGCAAAACAAACAAAGCACATTGATTCAGATTAAAAGGAGTAAACAGGTACCAGAGAAAATTAATAAAAAGAGAGTACCAGGAAAAATCGAGTAGAAAAGAAAGGCTATCTAAACATGATGAAAAATCAGCCTCAGACTGCCTACAACTTTAAATGCTCATAGAAAGTGCAGCAGTATCTGTAAAGTTTCAAAGAAAACTATTTTAAATAAAGTGTTGTATACCTAATAAAGCTCTTTTTTCTCACAGATAAGCTATGTAAAGATTTTATATTATTTTTAGAAATCAAGAAAGTATTTTATATTTATATTGTCAACCTTAAATAATTAGATTCAGAAAGTATGATTAAGTATAGAGTTTATTTGAGCATAAAGCTTGAGGATAGCCACGCAGATAACATAAACTCCAAAAGAATGGCTCAGCATTCCAAAGCGGGGAAGTTAAGGTTTCACTCACATAGGCAGCTAACAGAGTTGTGACATTTTCCGTATAAGGTCAGTATATATGTTAAAGTGATTTGCTTGGTTACAGCTTGTTATATTGCAAAAAATTTGCTTTAACATTCTATGATGATCCGAGGGGTCTTATATCTGGCACCACAGGCCTTTTCTAATAATTTACAAGAAAAAGCAAAAGTTGCAGCAGCAGGCTATGTTATTCATGCCACGTAGCCACATTCCTCTCGAGGCTCAAAACAATGTAAATTTCCAACAGCTATAAGTTTGAATTATTTAATTTCACAATATTTATGGAAAAAACTATTTGAAGTACAAGTGGAAAATAAACAGGAATGCTTTTTATGTGGCTGA
Source organism: Avahi laniger (assembly GCA_963575035.1). Taxonomy (NCBI): domain Eukaryota; kingdom Metazoa; phylum Chordata; class Mammalia; order Primates; family Indriidae; genus Avahi; species Avahi laniger. Next base: position 40,609 of record CAUYSK010039369.1, on the reverse strand, counting down.
TAGTAAGCATTGAAATTTTTAAGAAGACTAAAATTTTTATATACAGTTAGAGAATTAAATTTAAATGGGGAGATCAGATATACAAATATAATAATTTGAAAATAGAAAATAGGATTTGAAATATAATATTACATCAATGAATTCTGGAAGTAACCTTGACAACAGATAATTGAGAAACTTCCCGTATATTTAATTTAAAATTTTAAGAAATCGAGGAAGGATGGAACCCCCATAAACAGCACCACCTTAAATAAATAAAAATAAATACAGCAAAGACAAAAGTAAATGCTGAGGAGAAAGGACCAACCACTTTTAATAAATTTTGAGAAATACCATTGAGATCTAAAGCATCAACCTTGAAAATCTCTTCAGGAGATGCAAAAAACAGAGTAGAATTCTATATCCAGCCAACTTGTTATCCTCAAATATAGACGACAGAATGACTGCCAAAAATGTAAAAAGAACTCAGGAACAATGTTACCCATGAATTTCTGAAAAACTAATTGAAGACACAATTTAACCAACTAAAAAATTCAAAAGCAAAGACATCATGAATAGGATGTTAAGACTCTATCTAAAAACCATAAATGTAAATAGTGAAATAAATAAATTAAATTTCATAATTCTGGAAGAAATGTAACAGGTTAACAAATAGTAATTTAATTTGAAGTAACTAGAAAAAAATCCTAAAATGTGACAGAAAATGAGAGAAAGTATAACTGAATTCATGTTTCATTGAGCAGAATTACCAATTATCATTTCATTTTTATCATTTTAAAATTAACAAATGTAAGTTTAAGAATGCTTATCAGTTATAAAAGACATCATAGAATTACAAGCAGACAGAATGTCTTCCAGATTAACACATGCATATGCAGAATTTCCAGATCATATTACAACATATAGAAAACAAAGAAAATGGAAGGGAAGCATAAGAAACAGAAAACATAGATTAAAATTATTGAAATTAAATAGACTATAGCTATTACATCTTAGGATAAAAGAGGCATACTCATCTATTAAAATCAAAAGATTTTAATATTTGTTTGAAAGATTAAATTGAAGAATAAAATATATATATTTGTATTCTATTAGTAGATACATCTTTATAAAAATTGAGCAAATTAAGCCATTAAAAATCTCAATTTTTTCAAAAAAAGCATAAATTTGTTTAATCATAATTTCTGACCACAATGCAACAAAAAAAGAAAACAAAAAAAAAAATGGCAAAATCATAATACTAAGAAACTAAAATGCTACTTTCCAAATGAACACTTGGACAAAGATAAAGTCAAACTGCACAGTTAAGTATTGATTGCCCCAGACGCTGTGTGGTAAACCTGAGAATTAGGATTTAAGCGGCTCACAGCAATGAGGAACATGAGTTCTGCGGCCGTGCTACCTGGGTTTGAATCTGACTGCACCACATAACCAGCTGCCTAATCTTGGACAAGTTACTCATCTCTCCCAGCTTCAATTCCCTTTTCTGTAACTGGGGGATAATAGTGTTATTATCATCACAATAGGCAAGGGAGTTGTCATGAGCAGTAAATGAATTAATACATAGAAGGGGCTTAATAGAGCAGAGCACCTGACTCATATTAATGGAAGGTGCTCGATAAATGGTAATATTGTTATTGCTATCTCACTTTACAACTCTTTAGACATGACAGTTGGGAACATAGCCAAACCTATGGGATGTGTGTTTTATATCTTGTTTTGAAGGTGTCTCAGCAACAGCGCTAAAAGACTTTAGCACATGCGGTTGCCTTTGAGGAAATAAACTCGGTGTCCAATTGGTGGAATCTGGAAGTCCGTGAGTGTCCTGATAGTGAAAACAAGTCTGCCTTGCTAACCACGGTTTCCCAGCACGTGGTTGGTTTCAGCAGGTCTTTGCTGACTGATGTACTAATTTGCAATCTAGTTAGGGACATAAGATTGACACTTGAAAAGCTTACTAACCATGAAAGGAAGAAAACAAATACCCATCAAAGAAATAGAATTTGGCCAAAGGAATCCCCAAATGTAATTCACAGTGCTTATAGATCTAATGGACATTTATACCTGAAACAATATTTAATGATACAAATAAAATGTAATTAAATGCAGAATTGCGTGATAGAGATTGTACGGGGTTAGAAATTCAGAAAGGAAGGAGCTTGCTGATGCCTGGAAGAATCAGAGGCCCAGCGAAGGATTCTCTTTGTTAGTGTTCAGGATTTTGACAGGCGAAGACAAGCAAAGGCAGAGGCCTTCCCGGCAGGAAGAACGGCCCGCGTGGCTGCATCAAGGTAGAAATAAAATGGGCAGAGCGGATGGGACAGGTCGAGCACTGGGGCACAGAAAGTCCTTCCCCGAACCTGGTGCTTTGGCGTGTAGGTGCTTCGAAGGCTGAAAGGCCTCAGAAGCAAACTCTCGCTGACGCCGCCTCTGTCTCTCTGACTCTCCCGTCCGGAATGTCCGCGTCTGACCGAGAAAGCTTCTTTCCAAGAGAGACGCTATTGTCTTAAGACCCCCTTTCTAGGCCTCTCCTCCGATAAGCAGGGAAGATCAACCCCCGGAGCGGAGGGGAGACCCTCGTCATCGCCACATGTGCTCCTGAGGGCGGCTCCAGGACATTACCCGGGGGACGTCGGCGGCATCCTCCGGAGACAGCCTCGGTTCCTGCGCAGGCCCAGCCGCCACCGCCCCCGCGGCCGCCCAACGAGCAAAGTCACATGTGCCTGCCGGGCCCACACGGCTCCCTCGCGGGAAGAGGGTGTCTAAGCCTGAGCCGTCCGGCTCCCCTTCGGGGCTCACACTATGGATGTGGCTCCCAAATGCAAAGTTTACGCATGTTAAATAAATGTAGTGTGCCTGTTTCTCCTATCAGTCTACCTTTTGTCAGTTTATTTTCCGTGAAACTTCAATGGGCAGAGAAGAAACGTTCCCTCCCTCCCTAAGCAGGAGGGAAGAAGTGACGGCTGAGTCGCCCCTGTGAAGCTTGCTGATGACATTTTGTGGCCTTCCTTGAATTCGGGACAGAGAGAAGGCCGCCCCCGCTCTGTGTGGTAGCTCAGGATCCGCTGAACAGATGCCGTACCCTGGCCTCCGGTTTGGATGAGCCTCGCAGGCCTAGGAGAAGACACGTGCGCCTCCCGCGTAGGTACTTCTAGACACTTAAAGGTATGGCTAAGGAAATTTGAAGGGGCATGTGCATGTGCACACATGTGTGCATTTGTTCCTATATGTGTGCTCATGCATGTGTATGTGCATATGTGCATGTGTGTGTACACGTTCATGTGTTCGTATATCTAATTTTGCATGTTGTGTGTACACACATTTGCGTGTGCGTGTGTTTATCTAGTTTACAGTGTGGACAGGAGAAAGGCTACTGAGAGAAAATCACCACGAAGGAAGAAGGACTCAAGTGTGAGCTTGGGACATGGGCACTCATGGGACGGTGGCTCCCGGGGCAGTGCCACGTTGAGATTGAACTACCCTGTCCTCATGGTCTCTCTGGGCAGCAAAATGAAAAACAACAATTTTGCCAGAATGCCAAGACACTGTTTGGGGAGCACTTTCCCCCAGAGGATTGGGAGGCAAAATCTGAAGAGCGTAATCACTTGATGTCCCCAAGCCTCTCCTCCCAAGCAAGGAATGGAGATAAGGAAGAATCACTCACAGGAGAGAGAAGTGTGTGCTGGATACCTGGAGACGTGCAGCCAAATATTGCAGGTAATGGTAGTGAAGTGACAGCAGGCACCCCAACGTACCAAAGGTCAGAGATGGCCCCCCAGACACCTGCCCTGCAGAGGTAGATGGACAGCAGCTGGAGAAATGGCTGGCGCAGAGGGCGTGCAGCTTGGTGTGTATATTACATCCCGTTGCCCATAGACCACTCACTGGCACACTCTCTGGGGCAACGTGAGCTAGACTTTTTGCTGTTGTTGATCAAACTCACCTGGGTTACTTGATAGGGATGCTGGAACCCCTGCTGCCCATATGTGTTGAATAAGAGTCTCTGGGGGAGAGCCCAGGAAGTTCTGTGTTTAACAAGAACTCTGGGTCATTCTTATCACTAGGGAAGCTTGGGCAGAGCTCATATAAGAGGCTTCTAGAAAAGAGCAAGGGTGGAAGGTGACGGTCTGTCCACTTAGCATGCAGAGGTTACTGACGCAGCAGAACTGTTAAAGTGAGTGATGCTAGCTGGTGGGACACAGAGGACATTCGGGTGAGAGTTGTAAACAATTTCAAGTAGGCATGCTTTGCAGATGTCAGCCTGTATCTGTGGCATGCATTAAATAGACCACAAATCCTGGGCAAGAGGGACAGTATGCCATCAGCAAATGTGTCATAAGTCTTTCTCGCTAAGAATTTTCCTGATGACAGTGGGGGAAACATATCTAGATATTCCACTGAATCAATGTGTCATTAACAGATTTACAATTTCATCAATGATATAGGCACTTTAATCAGACGACCTGCACAGGAATGACAGTATTAAATGCCTGAGAGCCTTAGAAGTTATTTATCTGTTCCTGTCTATAAATCTATACATAGTTTTCTATCAATAAGAAAAAAGAAACACGTATAGAAAAATAGACATATTTCTTTGAATAACTACCAGCTTCCACTTAAACTAGTCTCAATTTTTGGAAGGCATTCTGAATATAAAATAATTAAAATGTGCCGTGAGCTTGTCAAGCAAGTCCTAGGGGGTTGGAATAAAGTTTTCTCACCTCCAGAGACAAAGCCTTTGCACAGAGCAGAGAGAAGAAGACTCATGGGACTTCACTGGAGAGAACCTTCCATGTCTTTCCATCTTTGGTTACATGAATGTTGTCTGTATTGCACATTAGATATATCCCGCTACTCCTTTAATATTAATTTGCGTTTCCTGCCTTGTATTGGTTTGGATGAAGTTCACACAAACTGCAGTGCTTTGACCCACCCAGAGAGGAAGTCATTCAAGTAAACTTCTCTTTCTTTCTGGAATCCACCCCATTTTCCTCCTTTTCTCCCTCCCCTTTCACCCCTCTCTCAGCCCAACTCTGCCCTTCCCTTTAAAAAAGTTGCATTAGTTCTTTACAAGTGAGCAAGAACAGAACCAAATGTTTCACATCTGCTCTGTGAGTTCACGGATTAGCATGAGAATGAGTAGCCAGTGTTTCAATGATGCACAGTCCAGTGGATGAGAATGCCGGCTCAAGCCCGGTATCGGAGAGCGCGCTGGCTTCTGCCAGATGTCCTAGGCCCAGGACACAAAAGTGTGAACCCAGGGTTTTAACAAATCACCTTTCTCTGGGGCTAATCACTCAAGAAAAGGTTTTGTTGTGGGTTGGAGAGGGTCAGGTTGGTATTTCTCCAATGATCTGTAGCTCTGCTCAATCTCTCTAGCCTTAGCCTTTCCAGGCTTTCTAAAGAGACCTCTTATTTCTCTCCCCCCCAGTGCAGGGCGCTGAGGGCCAAAGCTGCACTCCAGAGTGTCCTGGAGGCACCGGGGCAGCAGGGGGCTCATTAATCAATGGTGGCCGGGTCGCTGGTCTATCACTCACTCCCTCTCTCTCTGAACAATAAAAACTTTAGCAAAAATAAAAAGGCTCGACGTGCATGTACAAGGTCAGGCTTAGTGGCAAGATGGTTCCGGCATCATCACAGTTGGACGGATCCTGCACTTTCTGCAGGCGAGGCCCATTGACTGTGGAGAGGCAATTCTCAAAGTGTGGTCCCGGGACCAGAGCATCAGCATCCCCTGGGAACTAGTCAGGAACGCAGACCTACCGAATCGCAAACTCTGGGGTAGGCTCAGCGTCTGTGTTTTCCACACACCCTCCAGGGGTTTCTGGACTGTAGAAGGTCTCCTCCTTCTAAAGTAAAGGAACCCGAGGCAAAGGCCTCTGGGCTTTTTACACCAATTTACATGGAGGCCACAGCCACACCCTTTTAAAATTCTCATTCGTCTAAGATGGGGTGACCAGCCATCCTGGCTTGTCTCGTACTGGGGGTTTCCCAGGGTGCAGGGCTTTCAGTTCTAACCCTGGGAAAGTCCAGGGCAAACTGGCACAAGTTGGTCACCCTCACTGAGGAGCAGGCCAGTTGAGATACTCCTGGACCCACCTGCACACCTTCCTGCCTCAACGCCGTTGCCCAGATGTTCTGTCACCTGCTGGGATCTGGGAAGACCACAAAAGACAGACTGAAGAGACAAACGTCAGCCCAAGGAGGGAATTTTAATAATGCAAATGCGACAGAGGGCTCAAACCCAAACAAAAACAGACAAAATGAAAACAGTTATGAAGAGGCCCATGGATTTTGTGTGAAGAAACTCTTCTGTGACAAGTCAGTGATTTCTGCTTTTAGAGAAAAGGCCCAGAAGCTTCTTCCTGGCCTCCTGCTGAGAGGGTTTACTCTCTGTGGCCTTTCTGTGGAAAATCGTCAGACTGTTGGATTCCTCACGCTACCTCTGTGTTCTCCAAATCGACATCAGGACACAGCGCCGCTTTGCCCCATTTGTCTCCTGGGCTTCTCCGTGGGAAGTTGTAAATACGGATCCTGGGGTCAGAGGAGGAACTTGCGCCAGAGATACAGTTTGAGGAGTCGCCTGACTTTGAGATCGTGCATGGAAAGGGAAGGATCTATCAGCCCACGAGATCTAGGGGACAGGTGGAGGGGAGAGTAGTCTCACCTGGATCGGAGGGGTGTTTATGGGAAAGGGATGCACAGGTTGCAGCACACCTGCCCTGCGGGACTTGGAAGGCTTGCGTCACAGGCAGCCATGTGATCTGGTGGCACTGCAGAGCTAGCGAGGTAGTATTTGGTCCCTGAGATAAGAAGAGAAGATCTGGTAGAGGCTGTGAGGAAGATGTTAATTTTTGCATGGATGAGAATGCATTATTAAACTCCTAATTGGATTTGGGAATGTTTTGTTTAAAAATTACAGAAAAAAGAGAAAGCGACAATGATAGCACAGTTAAATGAGTATGGATTTGGGACCTAGACAAAGTTGGGTTCAAATCTTGCACTTTTATTAATGTGTGACCTTGGGCAAGTTATTTAAGCCTCATTTTACTAGAAATTGGGACAAAGAACACCTATTTCCAAAGGGTTCTTTGACGTTAACATAAGGTAATACATGCATCATGCGAGTACCTGGTTCAGAGTAGGTGCTCCATAAATGCTGAGAAGCAATGCGACATGGCAGGAAGGGCTTAGATTACGGCTGCAAAACAGACTTAGGTTCCACTCTGACTCTTTTGAGTACATGACTTTAGTGTCTGAGCTCCATCTCTTAAACTTAATGAACTGTATTTATCTCTTGAAGAATGCTGTAAGGATTAGATGAGATTACATACATGAAGTGCTCAGCACTGTATTGGATGTTTCCCCCGTCCACAAACTGTGTTAACCACATCCTCCTTTGAATTGCCTCATTGCTGCATTGGAGCTTGGCTACCCTCTGCCACGCATAAGCACTGTGTGCATGCTGGCCTCACCGCACCCAAGCTCCCTGTGTGTGTCCTAACAGCATCTGGCAGTGAACTCTGAGATGAACCGAGTCTTAGAGAATAAACATCTTGTAATTATGAGGACCAAGACCAATTTAACCTCAGAGTCTAGGATTTGGAAAAGGCAGGTCCATGAACACCTAGGATGCTGGACCCAGGACTCTGCTGTGGTGAGCCCTCTTCCTACACCCCACCCCACATCTGTGGGGGTTCTGGATGGCGGATGGCATCCTATGTATAGAATGGAACCAGTACTGGATCTCCCAGTCCCCGGGCTTTTGTGCATGTATTCCTGCTGTTTTTCAGGCAGCAGAGGAAAGAACCCTGGAGCTGAGCTACCCACTGGGGTCAGACTCTACCACTTGAGTTGCATGAACTGGACAGGAGCAAGAACAGCCGCCACTACCCCCACTCAGGAGGCTCTCGCTGTGCCCAAGCATGTCATCCAGAGTGGCCTACACTGCAGCCTCATGGGGCAGACTGACAAGAAAGACTCTAGGATGTGGGATCACCCTAAGATGTGACCTAGAAAGACTAAATGCGTTGCTGGGTGTCACTTAGCTGGCACGCGGCACAGTTAGTGCTCTCACCAGTGCCCTGGATTTCCCAAACTGCCGTACACCACTTCCCCACCCCAGCACGTCTCCACTCTGTTTCCTCCTCTGCAGAATGAAGGAGTTCAGTTCTGTGCTGGGAGCTCTAGCAGGTACAGTCGAAAGCAGACCATCTATGGTCTTGGGACTGTATTTTCCAGTGCTCTGAGTGGTATATAATGGTGTGGTTAAAAGCACAAACTCAAAGCCAGTGTGGCAGCATTAGAATACTGCTTCTTACCCGTGTGGCTGTGGGGAGTTACTGCCTTTCTATATGCCTTCATCTCCTCATTTGCAAAATGGAGATAATGAAAAAATAGTAATAATCTCATAGCGTTGTGACATTTGCAAAGAGTTAATACACATAAGTGCTGTGGACCCACACCCAGGGCTATGCAGTGCCAGCTGCCATCCCTGCATTGTGGAAGGATCCACCTCATGCTGATTTCAGCAGGGGCTGGAAATCAAGGATCTCTGGATTTAAGCCCCAACTCAGGGATCTGTTCCCCATGTTTGCTTGATTCCCCACTTCTAGCTTGGCTCACTCATTGTGCCGTGAGTTGAAACACCCCAAATGACTGACATTTGCTAGGCATTTGCTCTGTGCCAGGTACTGTTTAAAATCATGGCATAATCTTACAACAACCCTGGTGTGCAGATGAGAAACAGAGGCGCAGAGATGCTAACTGAGTTGCCCACGGTGGCTGGTAAGCGGCAGAGCCTGGGGTGGGACCACTGAATCAGAGCAAGTGGTGTTTGTGGAGCATCAGGTCTTTGGAAGCCATCAGAGTAAGTAATGGAGGTGAGGCCCATTGACCTGCAGCTGGTTTCTTAGTCAGCAAACTCAGCTGCTCCCAGAGGGCTGCCCGCAGCCGGCATTATCCTGTAAGAGGAACAAGGGAAGAAATGGACTTAAGGGCGGGTCCCTGCAGCAGCTGCAGTTGCTTAACAACCATTTCCCCTTGTGTTTTTAAGTAACAAGGGGAAGATGACATTTTTGTAATCCCAGCAATGAAATCTGTGGACCAGCCACTGGCTGTACCTCCTGTTGTGGGTGAGTCCAAGGAGCACGAAGCACCTTGGGCTCACTGAGTTTATTTCTGGTCCAGAATATGCCAAGCAGCATCAGAGGGGAGACAAAGACAGGCTCATTCCTTGAGTGTTTTTATTGCAGCATCGCAAGCAGATGGCAGCATGAGTCCTGCTGAGGTTGGGGACAAATTGAACAAGTATCAAGCACCAGTTTATCGGAGGCTCCCTTCGTGCTGTAAATCAGGGCATAAAGCAGCCTGAGGCCCCAGTAAACCAAACAAGGGGCAGTCCCATCCCTGATCTAATTGCCCACAAGTGCGGGGCCAGGAGGAGGGGGAACAAAAGGCAGGCCCTTTGCAGAACGCAGCCGTGAAGAACTCAGCTCGGGCTGACTTCCACAGGCCGCTGGCCTCTAAATCTTGAATCAGGTTTCAAGTGCTGTTTGGCATGGGTGAGCTGGGACTTGAAGCAGAATTAATTGCCTCCAAATTGTATCTTTCCTCCCAGCCATCCATTAGTTCGCTCTGGCAGAAGGATAATGACACTTCATGAAATATAGCTGCAAAATCGAGCCTTGTTCATTGCAACCCTGGAGTGAGCTCAAAAAAGCAAAAACTTTCAAATAATGTAGTTTCCCCCAGGGTGAAAGTGAATATAAATGTTAGGTCACTATTGTTGTCTCTTAAAAGAAAAATACATTTTTTTCCCAAATAATGGAATTGCAGAACCTCTCAAATAAAATGCTATAGTGGAATGTGTTTTGTTTTAAATTATAGTGAAAAGAAGAGCCTTATCTTTGTTGAAGTTCTTTATCTGAGTTGTATCACCTTCTTGGTGAAGGTCACAGCGCTGAGAGAGGGAACTACGCACAACTGAGGCTGAGGCAGCACCGTCACACGGTCCCCTTTAAGACTCTTTTCAGTCACTTTGGAAAATCGGAGGAGAAAGTCACGGCTAAGACACAGATTCAAATAGATGCTGAGAACTACACTCACGAAACCACTGGCTCCATTAAGGAAATGGTTTTGTCAGAATAATTTTAAGTCCCTTTTAGGGCATTTATGTCCAGAATGAGTGGCAGAAAGATGTCAATGAGATATTTAATGCCTGCATTCCAACTTGCAATTCAGTAGAAGCCAGAATGCTCCAGAATCAATCATGGCAATCTGCAGTTTACAAAGGACCTGAAAAGATCTAACCAGGTGTGTGTGCGTGTGTGCGTGTGTGTGTGCGTGTGTGTGTGTGTGTGTGTGTGTGTGTAATAGTCTGCTCTGGCTGCCATAACAAAATGCCATAGACTGGGTGGCTTAAATAGTGGAAATTTATCTTTTCACAGTTCTGGAGGCTGGGAAGTCCAAGATCAAGCTGCGACCATGCCTGGCTTTTGATGAGGGCTCTCTTCCTGGCTGGCAGATGGCCACCTTCTTGCTCTGTGCTCACATGACCTTTCATCAATGTACGAGCACAGAAAGAGAGAAAGTGAGTTTTCTGGTATCTTGTCTTATGAGGGCACTAATCCTATCAGCGTCATTTAACCTTGATTACCTATTTCCAGGCTCTATCTCCAAATACAGTCACTTTTAGGGGCTAGGACTTCAGCATATAAATTTTGGGGGCACACAATTCATATATATTGCTATATATAAGATATATATAATATATGATATATATACTACATATACCACATATGTTTATATAAATATATGAAGATTTTTTTAAAGCTGCAGTGCATGTTTTGATTATAAGCACAAAATAATATTACCTAATTGATGTTATTGTTCACAAGCCCCCGAATCAAATTCTCGCAGAGTGAAGGCAGGTGACGTAAATAAATGAAGCACAGATGAAAGTAGGCAAGCTGGTCCAAGGTGAGCACGTGGTTGCCAGGTCAAAATGCAAACCCGGTATTTTCAAACAGATTGATTCTTTAAGAGAATCCAGAAGTTCTGTTTATTTTTCTTAATGTGAAACTTTTTAAAAAGCTGGTTTAATTATTAAACATATAAACAATATATCTGTGTTCCTTATCCAGCCCACAGGCTTTCAGTTGGAAACCTCTGGTCTAAATAAATGCTTTCGCCCGAAGGAGAGAGAGGAAGTGCTTGGCTGATCATGACACGCGTGGAATCCCCAGTGCCTGCGCCCGAGGGGCGAGAGCAGAGAACACAGTGCCGGCTCACATGCGGAGCCAGGAAGGAATCAACCCCTCTTTAAAATCGGGTTAACATGCAAGCATGCAAGCCCTTAAGTGAAGGTAATGGTACCCAAGACCACTATATTTTTATTTCTCTCTTTTTTCCACAGCCCCTCCCACCACAATGTTGGATATTTTAAATTTCTTACTGATTGCCTCTTGGTAATTCAACAGACAGAAACAATAAGAATCACAGAACTCTTTTGTGTACACCTTGAATCAACAGTGAAGCAATCTAACAGCTGACACTCATGCGGGTTCTTTAAAAATAGCCCTTGGGTTTTCCAGGAGGCTTTGAAACGTGGAGAAGGTCTGTGAACTGGAAGGCAGGAATCCTGGGGTCAGATCACGGCCCTGCCACTAAGACTCAGCAGCCCTGTGACCTGGGAAGTCTCATCTACTTCCTTTGCGGTGATGTGACTTCGGTTGTGCAGTGATGTCGAGGGCTTTTCCCAGGTCTCGTTGTCTGTGGTATTGACTCTTCCTGAATTTTCTTTCTTTGGATGGAGGGCAGAGGTTGAACTTGAGCACTAAGCAAGTTCAACTCTTTTTCCTGCTCTGTGCGAAGCACTGAGCTTGGCATTGAACTAGGTGTACAGATGAGTAAGACACAGTCCTTGCCCTCAAAGAGCCTATAATCTAGTAGACAAAATTATAGTGAAATATTTTTGAGGTATTATTTCATGTTTTCACACTTTCTCCCTTATTTTTTTTTCCTTCTTCCAGTTGGAGTAAATATCTGATTCTTTCTTCACTGCTACTAGAGAAGAATTCAACAGAATAGTCTAGGAAAAAATTCTATAAAAATATCTTCACGATCTTGGGAAAGGCAGAGGTTTCTTAAAAGGGATAAAAAAATATTAAAAAATTGGCAAATGTAACTTCACTGAAATTAAGTACTTCTAGCATAAAAATATACCATTAAGAAACTAAAAGGCAAGCCACATACTGGAAGAAAACAATGGCAATACACGTCACCAACTAAGGACTTACATCCAGAGTACATGAGTAACTCCTACAAATAAAGAGTTAAAAAAAAAAAAGAAAGAAAATTCTATTAAAAAGTGAGCAGGAGACTTGAATATATACTTCACAAAAGAGACTATCCAGAATATATGCAAGTGTTATGTTTTATGTAAATATATAAAAATGTGGTCCCCAATTGGGGACCATCTGAGGTCCCCAATCTCCAGGCCTTGGACCAGTACTGGTCCACGGCCCACTAGGAACCAGGCCGCACAGCAGGAGGTGAGTGGCAGGTGCGCGAGCAAAGCTTCATCTGTATTTACAGCCGCTCCCCGCCCCTGGCATCACTGCGTAAGCTCCGCCTCCTGTCAGATCCTCGGGGGCATTAGATTCTCACAGGAGCTGGAACCCTACTGTGAACTGAGCGTGCGAGGGATCCAGGTTGCAGCTCCTTATGAGAATCTGATGCCTGATGATCTGAGGTGGAGCTGAGTGGTGATGCAGGCGCTGGGGAGCGGCCGCAAATATGGATCATCATTAGCAGAGAGGTTTGACTGCACAGAGACTGTAATAAATCCATTGCTGCTGGCCCATATCAAAACCCTGTTAGTGAGTGGCAAGTGACAATTAAGCTGCGTCTGATGACAGGCTGTAAGTCAGAATCCGACACTTATTTTAGTCCGCGTGTGGCCCACCCATTTATTTCATTCACCACTTCCGTCCGCGCCTCTTTCCTGCACTGCACACTTGTCTCAGTCACAGTTCTGGTAAGCCCACAGCTGACCCTAGAGGAAAATGAGTAAAAAACAAACGTCGCCGGAGAGCTTCTTTGAAAAGGGGGAAAGACCCGATGATGAGACAACAGAAGACTCTGAGACTGCCAACAAAATGAAAGCTGCATTTAAAATACCAAGGGTCCTACTTAAATTACAGGTTCATTGCAACAAGTGAGTCACATTCTCCAAGCCCGCTTTGTATAATATGCGGTGACTGGCTATCCAACAAGCCATGAAAGCTTCAAAACTGCTTCACCACGTGAAGAACAAGCACCCTGCAGTAAAAGATGGGCGTTTGGAGCTTTTCAAAAGGAAAAAATGTGAACACGAAGAACAGAAGCAATTATTGAGCACCGCACCACATCCAATGTGTCTGCACTGAGAGCATCACTCTTACTGGCTACCGCATTGCTAAAGCTAGGAAGCCCTTTACTGTTGGTGAAGAGTTGATCCTGCCTGCTGCTAAGGACGTTTGCCGTGAACTTTTAGGAGAGGCTGCACTTCCAAAGGTGGCACATGTTCCTCTTTGGGCCGGCACTGTAACTAGATGAATTGATGAAACAGCAGAGGGAATGGAGGCACAATTGTTAGCGAGGATTAATGAGCCACCACGGTACGCAATCCAGATTGACAAGGCTACCGATGTTGACAACAAGGCAACGGTGCTTGTTTTTGTGCAACATGTTTTCAGGAGGATGTGCAAGGGGATATGTTATGTGCACTTTTGTTGCCAACCAACACCACAGCTGCAGAACTATTCAAGTCTTTGAATGACTACATATCAGGAAAACTGAATTGGTCATTTTGTGTCGGTATATGCACAGACAGAGCAGCTGCCATGACTACATGGCTTTCTGGTCTCGCTACTCGGGTCAAGGAGGTCACTTCGGAATGTGAGTCTACACACCGTGTCATCCATAGAGAAACGCTGGCTAGCCGAAAAATGTCACCTGAACTAAACAACGTTTTGCAGGATGTGATTAAAGTTATCAACCACATTAAAGTACAGCCCTTAACTCACATCTGCTCTCCTAGCTCTGTGAGGAGATGGACGCAGAGCACTCACGTCTTCTCTTATACACAGAAGTGAGATGGCTTCCTAAAGGCAGATCACTGGCCAGAGTTTTTGAGTTACGAGAGCAGGTCCAGAGATTTCTTTTAGAAAGACCGTCACCACTGCGACACAGAATGGGTCACAAAACTTGCTTACTCGTGGGACATATTCAACCTGCTCAACAAACTCGATCTGTCACTTCAGGGGAGAATGACAGCTGTGTTCAAGTCAGCAGATAAAGTGGCCGGGTTCAAAGCCAAACTGGAATTACGGGGGTGACGAGTGAACATTGGGACTTTTGACATGTTTCAAACAGTAGAAAAGATTTTGAAAGAGACTGATCCAGGGCCTTCTTTCTCCCAGCTGGTGCATGATCACCCATCTTAGCTTTCAAGAGAGTCTGAGCATTAATTCCCAACCACAAAGACCCATGAACTGGGGAGGAATGGATCTGCAACACATTTGTGAATAAGCCAGGTGAGTCGACTCTGTCCGTGCTAGAAGACGATCAACTGCTTGAGGTCGCAAATGATGGTGGCCTTAAAAGTATGTTTGAGACAACTTCAAATCTCCATACATTCTGGATTAAAGTCAAGGTGAAATATCCTGAGATTGCCACAAAACTACTGAAAATCCTGCTTCCATTTCCATCATCCTGTGTTTGTGAAGCAGGGTTTTCTGCAGTGACCACAACCAAAACAAGATTACGGAGTAGACTGGATGTAAGTAACACACTTTGGGTGTCACTGTCTCCCCTCACACCCAGATTGGACCACCTAGTTGCAGGAAAATAAGTTCAGGGCTCCCACTGATCCCGTGTTATGGTAAGTTATATATATTTCATTATATATTACAATGTAATAATAATAGAAAATAAGTGCACAATAAATGTAATGCTCTTGAATCATTCTGAAACAATCCCCCCACATCCCTTACCCTCCCGTCCATGGAAAAATTGTCTTCCATGAAGCTGGTCCCTGATGCCAAAAAGGTTGGAGACCGCTGCTCTACATCACATCACGGTCATCTGGAAAATGCAAATTAAAGCCCCATTGTGATATTACTATACGCCTACCAGTCTGTATAGAACTGATGAGACTGACGATACGCTGTGTTGGTGAGGATGCACAGCAATCAGAACTCCTGTACTTTGTGGATGAGAGTGAGAATTGGGACAACCACTCTGGAATGATGTTTGCTATATTTTTTCAAGCCTGACATACCTAACCTATGACCCAGAAATTCTACTTTTGCAATTCTATTCCAAAAGCGATTCTACTTCATCACAAATGCGAACCTATGTCTACCAAAAGATATCCACAAACCTGATCACAGAAATTTTGTTAGTCTAAAACTGGAAATAATACAATAGAAAATAAAGTGCTGTTTATTCAAGTAATGGTAAACTGCACAGCGCTACAAAAGAAGCACTTGCAGCAAAATGGATGAATTTCACATTCAAACTGTTGAGTGCAAAAAAACAGACATAAAAGAGTTGGTGTCATACTCTTCCATTTAAATGATATTCAAGTACAAGCAAAACTAATATACAGTGACAGAAGTCAGGGCAGCAGCTACCTTTGAGAGATGTCATTGACTGGCCGCGGGGGAGCCCTCTGATGTACTGGAACTGCGCTATTTTCTGACCTGGATGGTGGTACCTCGGTGTAGACATTGAAAATGTGTTTGTTGGTACAGTTAAGACTTGGGCACTTTACCTTGCCAGCCTTTCTGGCTTTTGTGTCTGAAACATGTATTCAGTGGTTTGTGACCTACATGTTAGAGTTATCCAGGGACACTATAAAAAATTACTGTTGATTGGATCCCATTCCAGATCAATTAAATCAGAATCTGCTGGAATGGGATGGGTGAGGGAGGGGTACTTTTGCTGTTGAAATAGAATAGAATATATAAAATAGGATACAGTCATGCATCATGTAATGACAGGGATATGTTCTGAGGAATGCGTCCTCAGGTGATTTCATCCTTGTGTGAATGATTGCACTCACACAGACCTTGCTGGCATCACCTGCTACACACCTAGGCTATATGGTGCAGCTTATTGCTCCTGGCTACAAACCTGCACACTTTATGTTGCTGCACGGAATA
The DNA here is from genome assembly GCA_963575035.1 of Avahi laniger. Lineage (NCBI taxonomy): Eukaryota > Metazoa > Chordata > Mammalia > Primates > Indriidae > Avahi > Avahi laniger. The sequence goes on along the minus strand of CAUYSK010039369.1, from coordinate 24,398 downwards.
CTGGAGGCAGTTGTGTATGTATCTAAGCATCTCTAAACATAGAAAAGCTGCATTGAAAATATAGTATTATAATCTTATGGGCCTACCGTCATATACGTGGCCCGTCATTGACTGAAACGTTAAGTGGTACATGTCTGTATATAACATAGAATACACACACACACACAGACACACACACACACACACACACACACACACACAAACACTCCTCAGGTAAGTCTGACTAACAGCCAGCATTGAAAACCAATGTCTTAGGGAAAGTTAGAGTAATTATGAGTAAGAGAAATAATTCAAGCAAAATAGACAATTGTCTTGGTCAGAAACAGTAGGAAATGTGGGCCTTCCCTACATGCTCTGCTATAACCTGAAATAAAGATTCCCCTGGGCAGGAGGAGGAGCCCAATGGCAGGACAGCCCAGGAGAGACCTCGGAGCAGAGGCAGCGTGAGTCTGCCCCGCGAGGGGAGCCAGCCAGCCTCCGAGGTGGCCCCCATCCACCCAGGCTTCCGGCATTCATGCTCCTGTGCAGACCCCTTCCACACCGAACCAGAGATGCCCGTGTGACCAATAAAACCGGGCAGCTGTGACATTGTGACTTCCAAGATTATTCACAGCAGGCATGACGACTTCTGCTTGGACTCTCTTGGAATGGCTCTCTCTGCGGAAAACCAGTGGCCACGTTTTGAGGACACCCAAGCAGTCCCAAGGAGGAGCTCACGTGGAGAGGAGCTAAGGCTCCTTCATTTGTAGCGCCCCCCGTATTACGACTCCATCTGCTTTGTGTGGTCTCCATGCGCCTTGGCACATCCGGGTGTACATGCAAAGAGCAGCGAGAAGTGAACCACGCTCCACCACTTCGAACCCTCACAATGCGGGTCACAGCCGACTGTCAGAAAGAAGAATGGTGCAAGTCAGCCTCGCACCTTCTATCATTTTTTACTACCCATTTGGTGTGATTTATGTCTGGGACAGCTCTTAAGATGACACGCAAGAGATTTGGTCCAGATAAGTGATGCAGAAACCTCAAAATGAAAGGATTTTTCCCAAAAAGAACCATGATTCCAAGATCAATCTATGGAACCTGGCCATTTTATTTTTAAAATGATTGTTTATTTTTAAACAAGGATTTCATATTTTTTGCATGGGTAAAGATGATTTTCGTATGCTCTTTTCAGAAAAAGAATAAGCACAGAAATATACATTAATATGTATATGTTAATATATTAATATATACTAATAATAGTAAATAGTAAACTTAGAGCTATAGTTTTTCTGAAGCAGGCATAATTTTCTGAATCGTTATATTAGTTATTGACAATCCTTAAACTGGAAATTCTTATTTACTGAAATGTCCTCAAAGAACAGATGAGCTATGAGAATATAGGAAGCTTTAAAGTACTAACGTGCAGGCATCCCACGGAAATCTCGTCCCTGTGATGGATGTTTGCATGACTCTAAAATATGAACGATGAGATTTTTTTTCCTCTAAACCTACATTGCATGAATGAAGTAATTCCCACACTACTTCCATCAAATTACTAATGTCATTTTTAAGCCAAATGGACATGACATAAAAAAAATACTGAGTTATAGGAGAGGAATGCATTTACAGTTATTTAAAATGTGTTTTCGTGTGTAGACTCCCCCTTACTGTTCCAAACTGATGGTAAACAAACTTTTAAGAATTTTCAAGTTACTTTTTAGTTATTTAAAACACAGCATAAGATAGAAGTTTGGGTGTTAAATATTGCTGTGGTCCTTAGTCAAATATAATAATTAAATTTTTTAGCAAAGAAAATTTAAAAAGACAGCTCAAAAAAGAGAAGACAAGTTTTGCTTTGTGAAATGGGCAGGGGAGGCGGCGAAGACGAGCGAGGATGCGGAGTAACGGGCTGCAGCAGGGTTCATTCTCACAGAGGTCCGAGGCTTGCTCCACGCAACAACAATCCACTTGTCTCTGCAGCTCATTCAGATTTTATCTTACGACCAGAAGACAAAGAGGTAAAATGTGTAAGAACCAGGCACTGAATTTAATCAATTTTTTAAAAATGCATCATGGTAAAACATAAAAACATAAAATTTACTATTTGCCATTTTTAAGTGTACAATTCGGTGTGGTTAAGTGCATTTGGGTTGTCGTGCAACATCACCGCCATCCATCTCCAGAACGTTCTCATCATTTCGATCTAAACTTTACACCCATTAAACGGTAACTCCCCTCTCCCTCTCCTCTCCAGCCTGTGGTAATCTGTATTCTACTTTCTGTCTCCATGAATTTGACTGCTCCAGACACCTCCCATAAGTGGAATCATACAGTGCTGTCTTTTTGTGCCTGGCTTATTTCACTCAGCATGATGCCCTCAAAGTTCATCCGTGCTGTAGGTGCATGTGAGAATTTTCTTACCTTTAAAAGCTGAACAACATTCCATGGTGTGAACACACCGCATTTTGTTTATCCGTTCATCTGCTGGTGGACAGTGGCTTCCACCTTTTGGCTGTTGTGAATTATGTTGCTCTAAACATTAGTGTACAAATAGCTAATCAGTGTTTAAATTCCTGTTGTGTCCTGTATTAAACAGAACACCATATGATTATGTTTGTGATCAGGGTTTCCTGGTGACGTTAAGACATATCAGTTTCTAAGTCACTTCCACGTTAGCAGATATTGCTGAGACTCAGAATGTTCAAGAATTCCAAGTCGCCAGAGACTTTGAAGTAGAAACTAAGTTAGAAGAAAGAAATGCTGCCCAAGTTTGAATACCTGTGAAGCAGCAAGCTGCTATGCCTTTTGGCGTTGAAAGAACTCCATTACAAGCTCACCTATCCGCAGCTAAAATAGGCTTACAGGTGTCACGAGAAAGGTGTGCGAAATGCACCATCAAGGCTTGTGCAAGGGTGCCTTGCCCAGCCTGGTCTGCGGGGCGGGGGTGTGCGGGAAGTCTGGCAGAAACGAGGTGACGCCTGGGCTGGACACAGGAGCCACACAAAAGTTGGAAGGAGAAAAGTCACTTCGGGGAGAGAGAAGACACGAATTAAGAGGGAGAGGAGATGAAACTCTGGCATCCTGCGCTGGACAAATGCTGAGATATCCTCTGAAACTCTCCTCAGAAACCTCGCATTTCCCACTGTCATGGGAAATAGGCTGAAGAGAAAAGAAAGAGATGCCAGGTTTGTTTCCCTCCCCAAAGCCATGGCTGAGACCTGCTTTCCCAAAATGCTTTTCAATGACAAAGGGTTCTGTGGTTCCATCAAAATGAAGGCTGCATGGGTAAGTCAATGCATGTTAAAGGTTCTAGACATTTCCACCACCCCACAAATTTGTATATATATGATGTGTATAACAAATATGTATTATATATTCTTTTCACAAGGGAAGCTTTCTTTTTCTCTATTCTTTATTAACATTTTCTTCCCCACTCCACATTTTACCCTTAATAACCAGATTAGAAGACCCTGGGCCTGAGGGTACATTAGTGAGCGAAACAAAGAAATACATATTCCCTCAGGGCTCATACATTCTGGTGGAGGGAAGACAATAAAAAAGCAAAGTATTTAGCTTGTTGGACAGTGATAAGTGCTGAAGAGAAAAAAACAAAGAAGGAAAAGAGGTTAGAAATTTCAAGTGGGTGGGCTTAATATTTTAGAAGGGTTGCTAAGGAAGATATCATTGAGCAGGTGACTTGTGAGTGCCAACCTGAGGGAAGGAACATGGCAGCTCTCTGGGAAAGTGCTCTTCAGGTAGCTGGAACAGCAGGTGCAAAGGCCCTGTGGCAGAAGTGTGCCTACTTTGTTCCAGGAATGTCCAACAGGCCAGAGTGAGCCCACTGTGGAGCAGTAGATGAGATCAGAGTGGGAGGGGAGAGGTCATGTCATGCCGTTTTTCTTTTTCCAGTAATCTTAAACATTTACCCATATATGTTTGCATTTTAGCCATTTTCTTTTCATTTTAAAGAAGTGTTCTGTGTTTTCTTATATTTTGTATTTGTCTATTTGGCATCCCTTAACCCCAGGTCCAAATAACAGCCAAAGTAGTTTACGTCTCCCTTCAATCCTGCTTTCCTGGGAGTGTGAGAGTCGTATGAGGAACCTCCTACCTGTGTTTCACTTTCTGGCTGATAAGGGATGTGTTCACCTGGCAACTTCCCGCTGCTGGAGTAGGGCAGTGTAGCTCGCCCAGGCTTCCCTCACTCCTCTGCCTCCTGACCAAACAGGGTGCCTCCCGTGTGGCCCTGTGTGGCATGGCATGCCCGTCCTCTCCAAAATTAAAATCCCATGTGTAAAACTGAGAGAACAAGCTCAAGACAAGATACTGCATCGTCTGCTGGTGATGAGGAGAGTTACTGTGGGTTTGCTCTGGAATGTTTTCTGCTTGTCTTTACGAAAGTCCCTAAGTTCAACTTTCTGTAGTCAAATACACTGTGTCATTTTGTCGTTAGCTGAGAGCCTGGAACCTTCTATGAAACTCTCTGAAAAATCTGGTTTAGAGGCTATGGTTCAATGCCTAAAAGAAACTTCTAAGCCTCTTAAGTTTTATATTTACAGATATTACGATCTTATCACCCTCTGGCAGTCCATATGGTATGAAAATTCAAAACAAAGACAAGTAAAATTAGGAATGCGTGCAAAGGGGAGAGGAGAGCTGGGGATAGATCCGCCCACAGGATACACAAAGCTTCCTAGGAGAGACCTGTGCATTCTATGTAACATTTTAATGATCTCGGACCCAGCTCTTAGTAAACATAGCCTAATAAATGACCCACAATTTGATCATTTATATTGGTACTGCCTTCTTTTGAGGAGCGGGAATATAGCAGTTTCTAGTTTCCGTATTATGGAGTGACCCAGAGTGTCTAGGAAGTGGTGGATGGTGACGTTAACTAGTTAGTCCAAGTATAAGTAATTGCATTTCTAGGAGTATGAGCTAAGGTAATAGAGATGTGAACAAACTTTCATGTGTAGTAAATTAATTTCACTGTCATTTGTGATAACATAATTTCAAAAAAACTAAAAATACATTATGAAAATTTTTACATTGAAATATGAAGAATATATAACGATATGAGAAAATACTCAAAAGGCAATGTTAACAGACAAAAGAAAAATACAAAACATGTATCTGTAACATGAACCCAATTTTAATTTAAAATAAATGGCATATATTAGGTCATTAAATATGAAATGTTTGATTTTGAATCACAAGTTTAGTTTATTATATCTCAAACAAAAAGGAGTACAATTAATCAAAGTACGCACCTAAACTATCGACACAGTTTTGCCGTCTTAATGGTGGCTTGTTTATGCCAGCAGCGAAGAAGCCTGGAAGTGAGTGGTGGTAAAATTGCAAAAAACGTTTTCCACAGCTTGCCGAGAATTGAGTGTTTTTCCTTGCGAGAAGTGGTCCAAAGCCTGGAAGAAGTTGTAGTCAGTTAGTGCAAGGTCTGGTGAATATGGCGGATGACAGAGAATTTCCAGGTATAGCCACCGTAGTTCCAGCAGTGGTGCTTTGCGACATGCGGCCAAGCGTTGTCTTGCAAGAGGTTCGGGCTGTCGCTATTGGCCAATCTCAGCTGCGTAATCGCAAGCATCCTCGTCACTTTGTCCAGTCGGTTGCAGCAGACATCCGCTGTGATGGCTGATCGGGTTTCATGAAGCTGCAGTGGGTAATACCAGCACTGGACCACCAAACAGACACCATTAGTTTGTTTGTTTTTTTTTTTTACATTTTGATAAATATTTGATTTTGGACTGTGTTTCAGTACTTAATCTTTATCCAACCACTGTGCTGAATGCTTGCGATTGTCAAAAAGAATCCATTTTTCATCATACATGACAATACGACATAGAAATGGTTCACCTTTATGTTGTGACGGCAAAGAAAGGCAAACTTCGAGACGGTTTCTCTTCTGATGCTCATTTAGTAAATGCAGAACCCATCTATCCCGCTTTCTTACCTTGATGATCTGTTTCAAACGGTCCAATATTGTTGGAATAGTATCATCAAACCTTGCTAATTCATGTGTAGTCTGAGATGGATTCGCTTCCACTACAGCTTTCAGCTCATCATTATCCACCTTAGTTTCAGGTTGCCCACGTGGCTTATTTTCAAGATTAAAATCACCAGAGCAGAACTTCTCAAACCATGGAAGGACTATGTGTTCATTAGCCACATCCTTCCCAAACACTTCGTTGGTATTTCGAGCTGTCTGCACAGCATTGGTTCCATGATAGAACTCGTATTTGAAAATATTAATAAAACAAATTTTTGACTTATCCATGGTTTCACAAAAATTACTCTAAAAAAATCTGAAAGATAATCACAAGCCAAACCATGCATTTGAAAGACTGTGGGTGTATCTTCACTTGCAGAGTGAAATATCAGAGATATCAACTGCCAAACTTACTTAGTACTTGAGGAAATTGGACATTTTGTACTTAATAACCTAAGAGAGAGGCACGTAGGAGAGCTAGGAGAAAACAGAGCAAAGGATTAATAGTAATAATTACTGGGTAGAAGTTTCATAAACAGACGTCAGGGCAACTACACTAGAAAGTAAGGGGAAACTCTGGAAATGAGAGTGCCGTAGAGAGAAAGCCCAGGATTGTGTGTAGAAACTCTGATGTTTGGCTAACTCCTGAATCACGCATATGCAGAATAGACTCCAAGAAGTCCAGCTAAATCTAAAAGAACTGAACAGACATTTCAGCAGCTGCCTCTCACAGAGGAAACAGAGTTTTCAATTTGAATTTAGCCATGTTAATTGTCTGATTTAAAAAAAAGAAAATCAAAACTCTTCAGAGGAACATGTCAGGATCCAGAGTCCCAACACCACACCATTAGCAATGTTCAGGACACAACCCGAAATTACTGAAAATATGAATAAACAAGAAAATGCCACCCATTCTCAGAAGAAAAGACAATCCACAGAGACTGATGCTAAGAGGACCCAGATGTCAGAGTTTTCAGATGATAATTTTAAAGTTGCGGTTTTAACTATGCTCAGGGACATGAAGAAAAATATATCCATTGTGAATTAAAAATAGGAAATCTCATAAATAAAAATGTGTTAAAAATCAAATGGAAATTCTAGGATTGAAAAATTAAATATGCAAGTAAAAAATGTATTTGGTAGACTTAACATCAGAATGGACATTCAAAGAATGACTGAACTTGGCCGGGTGCGGTGGCTCACACCTGTAATCCTAGCACTCTGGGAGGTGGGTGGATCGTTTGAGCTCAGGAGTTCGAAACCAGCCTGAGCAAGAGCGAGACCCCGTCTCTGCCAAAAATAGAAAGAAATTAATTAGACAGCTAAAAATATATAGAAAAAATTAGCCGGGCATGGTGGCGCATGCCTGTAGTCCCAGCTACTCGGAAGGCTGAGGCAGGAGAATTGCTTGAGCCCAGGAGTTTGAGGTTGCTGTGAGCTAGGCTGACGCCACAGCACTCGCTCTAGTCCAGGCAAAAGAGTGAGACTCTGTCTCAAAAAAAAAAAAAAAGAAAAAGAATGACTGAACTTAAAGATAAATCAATAGAAATTATCCAATCTGAAAAAAACAAAGAAAAAATTGGAAGAAAATGTGAAAATTCCTTCGCCATATACTCTTTTTATCTTCAACAATATGAACTCAATTTTCTAAAGGTAACTGTGAACAAAAAGCCTGAAAAAATATAAAATATATTCTGTGTATCTATATGAAATATGTATATCACATACATGTAATTGGAATCAAACTATAGTTCTGTAATCACATTTTTCATATAAGGATTCATAATTCTAAAATGATCCTTCTTCATAAATGCTTCACAGTAATTTATAGTTGGGATATAGCTCTATTTATTTAAAGTATTCCTATTTAGATAGTTTCCATTTCTTTGTTCTTCAAGCAATAAAGCAGTCAGATTCTCCTGTATATATCTTTGTGCCCCATGTATTTCTTTTAGACATTTAGAATTGCAATTCCTCAAGGTATAAATATTTTTAATGTTTTTATTGATTTATAATGCATACAAAAAAGTACTCAAAATATAAATGGTCATCTCAATGAAAACCTATGTAACTAGTATTGAGGCTCCCTTTTGGAAATTTGCATTTTTATAATTTTTATAATCAACTTATCAAAGTTCACTGAAATATCTGTTGGTATTTTCATGGAGATCATGTTGCATTTAGAGATTAAAGAGAAACAACTGAAATCTTTATAATATTGAATTTTCCAATCCATACATATGATAGATCCTTCTATTTTTTAAGTCTTTTTTGAGACTTAAGACTGAATCAAAAATATTTCACAATGTGATGTTTTTATTTTTTAAACTTATCTTCAAAAAAATTGCACAAATTTAAACTATGCAATGTGGTAAGTTTTACACCGTGTAACTACCAAGTAACCACCGACCCAATCAAGATATAGAACGTCTCTATCCACCTAAAAATTTTCTTTGTTTTCCTTTCAAGTCACCACTCCGCTCCACTACCACAAGAAGTAATCACTATTCTTATTTCTATTACCATAGCTTAGTTTTGACAGCCACGGGACTTCATATAAATGGAATCACATAATATGTATCATTTTGTGTCTGGCTTTTTTCACTCAACATAACTTTTTTTTAGGTTCATCTGTGTTGCTGATCGTGTCAGTAGTTCATCCCTTCCTGTTGTTGAATAGTTGGTGGACGGTCTTCTGTTGTACGTTTGGCTCATGTCCAATTTTTGGCAATTATGAATACAACTGCTATTAATATTTTAAACAAACCTTTACAAATTTATTTATTTATTAATTACTTAAAGTTATTACCTAGGGTAACAGGGTCAAAGAGAAGGTGTCTGTTTATATAAGAACATGCCAAACAAGTTTCCTGAGTAGTTACACCATTTTATACTCAGACCAGCAATGTATGAGAGTTCCTGCTGCTTCTTGGCCTCAGCAACACTTGCCGTTGTCAAATATTTTTATGTCAGTTATGCTAATGGATGTGTGGTTATAACCTGCCTTCCCTGATGACAGAATCTGTTGAGCAGCTTTTTATGTGTTTATATACATAAGTATTTATTATATAATTTGTTTTTGAAGTGTCTAAGTCTTTGCTCATTTTATTTTTTTAATTTTTTTAAATTGTAAATATTCAGAATAAAAATTCTTTGTCAGACATATGTGTTGATAACATTTTCCCTCAGTTTGTGGCTTGCCTGTTCAATTACTTAATGATCCCTTCTGATAAGCAGAAATTTTACATTTTAATGAAATCTAATTTAGCATTTTTTCCTTTATATGCTTTTTTCTTTTCTGGCTGATAAATATTTCCCTACCTCAATGTTGTAAATATTTTTCTATGCATCCTTCTGTAACCAGCTCTATGAACAAATTTCACGACCTCTATGTTTCTTACAACACCGTCCCTCTCATGTTTTGGATTCTCAGGCCTGTAGGGCTTGGGGATCAGAACCCTGTAACATTTAACTAACTACTTAAACTTTTTGAGTTGTTTCCCAGAAATGGCAGAATTTCTGCAAGACAAAGGAATCGAGATTCCGAAGGCCCCTGGGCAGACTTCCTGACACCAAGACTCACTACTACTCACTAACTTGCCCTGAGGCATGTAGCCCCTTGTTAGAAAGCCTGCACTCTCAGTTAGTTAAAGAAGCAGATTTGAGGCTGCTTTCCCATTCTCCTAACTTTGTATTAAAATTTCCTTTCTTCCTTGGCAATCCTCCTTGTCTCAATAATGGGCTATCTGTGCAGTGAGTAACTGGACCTAGGCCAGACCCCTTTGGGGTTTGGTAACACTTCTTCATGGTCTATGATTCTACCTTTTATGTTTAGGTCTACTATCTATCTCGAATAAATTTTTGTACACGGGATGAATGAAGTAGGGACCAAGACATTTTTTTCCTTATGAATATTAATTAATAGTTCCAGTGCAAAGTGATGATGCAAACTTTTATTTTCCCATTAAATTGCCTTATCAACCTTGTCAAACATTAATTGATCATATCTGTAGGAGTTTATTTTTGGAGTATTCTTTTCGGGCATCTATTTGCCTATACCTACTTAAATGTCACAGTATCATCATAACGATAACTTTGTAATAAACCTTGAAATTAGACAGTGTAAGTTCTACTTTTTTAAAAAAATATAAACCCCTTGAATCATTATAACCCCTTGGGTCATTATATAAATTTAAAATCAGCTTGTCAATTTCTACAAAAAATAAAAAAACCCAACTGAGATCAATTGATTAAAAAAGGCTGCTATGTATCTACTGAGAAAAATGTACTTTTTGAACACATTTAAGAATTCTAATATAATATAATGATGATAATATTCCTTTCATCTTAATTTAGGCTTTCTTTCTTTAATTCACCAATGTTTTGTAGTTTTCAGCGACGAACAGCAAATCTTATCAAGAGTAAACTTTGGGGTTTTTTCCTATTTCATTGATTTACACTTACTTTGGATATAATTTGCTCTTGATTTTTCTAGACTTATATAGTAGAAGTTTAGGCCTTGACTTTAAATTTTTATTCTTTTATAATATAAGCTTTTAATCTAAGAACTCTTTAACTATATCTTAAAACTTTTGGTATGTTGCAGATTTATTATCATTCCATTCCAAGTATTTTTGAATCCCTCCTGATTTCTTCTCTGACCTATGGGTAATGTGGAATTTATTGCTTATCTTTGCATTTACTTGGAGGTTTTTCTAGACAGCTTATTTTTATTGTCTTCTATCATAATATCACTTTGGTCAGAGAATATACTTTTATAATTTCATTCCTGTGAAATTTCTTGAGACTTGCTTTGTACCACAGCATGTGATCGATCTCCGTGTATGTTCCATACTTAAAACGATTTAGCATCTGTGGCTGATGGATGCAGCATTCTGTAAATGTTGGTCAGGCAAAGTGGATTGATAATGGTCATATCTGTATTCTTCTAACTTTTTCTTTATTTATTCATCTTCCTAATGAATAGACTTTATTATCCTTATAAAATAACCCTCTTTATCTCTGATAATACACTTAATCACAAATTCTACTTTTTCTAATATTGACTTGCTTTTCCATGCTTTTCCTTTCAACTTATTGATGACTTTATATGCAAAATACATTTCTCGTAGAATGCATGTATTTGGTTGGATTTTTAAAAAATCCATTTCACAAACCGTACCCTTTTAACAGAAGTTTTTAGGGCACTCACATTTAATGCAATCATCAATTTGGTTTAAACCTGTCATCTTGTATGTGTTTTTTATTTTCCCAGTTGTTCTTATCTCCTCTGTTGATCTTTTAACCTATACTTTTGTGGAATTTAAATTTTTTTTTTTTTTTGTATTTTACACAAGGCACGGTGGCTCACACCTGTATTCCCAGCACTTTGGGAGGCTGAGGCAGGAGGATCACTTGAGTTTGAGACCAGCTTGAGCAACATAGTGAGACCCCATCAGTACAAACAATTAAAAAAAAAAAATTGCAGGTGTGGTGGCACACACTTGTAGTCCCAGCTACTCAGGGGGCAGGGGTGGGGGAATCACTGGAATCCAGGAGTTCGAAGCTACGTGAGCTATGATCATGCCACCGTACCCCAGCACGGGCGACAGAGTGAGACCCTATCGGAAAAAAATTTTTTTGCTATTTTGGTGATTCTAGATATTTTAATATACGTCATTAACATATCGTATTCTACCTTTAAGTAATAAGTAAACGTCATGCACAAGGAAATAAAAGAGTAAAATTCTATTTCCTTTCCATTTCCCACTCTTTTCTGTTCTTTGTGCCCTTCTCTTGTATTTTATTTCTAATTATGTTAGAAATCCCAAGATACATTTTTTAGCTTTTTAAAAAAAAATGTGGTGCAATATACATTAACATAAAAGTTATCATTTTTAAGCACACATTTCTTTGGCATTTAGCACATTCGCACTGACGTGCAAACATCACCACCTTACCGCTCCAGAACTGTTTCATCTTCCCAAACTGAAACTGTACTCAGCGCGCACCAACTCACATTCTCCCCTCCGCCAGCCACTGGCAACCAGTGTACTTTCTGCCGGCGCAAGTCTGACTACTCTAAGAACCTCATATCACTGAAATCAAACAGTAATTCGTTATTTTGTTACTGGCTTGTTTCACTTATAATATCTTCACAGTTCATCATGCTGTAGCATATCAGAATTCCCTTCCTTGGCTGAATAGTATTCCCTTGTACGTACTTACCACATTTTGTTCATCCATTCGTCCATCTGTGGACTCATGAGTTGCTTCTACCTTTGGGCTATTTTGAATAACAACACTGCTACGAACACGGGTGTATCACTATATGTTCAAGACCCTGCTCTCACATTTCACTGCCAACACCGATGGCATCTCAGACACCATGAGAAGCAGCAATCACTTCTACTGCAGGACGGAGGCCATGTGTATCAAAATCCCCGTTGCTGGACCATCTGCTGCTGATAATACAATACTAATATCCACACTCAATTAAACTGGGCTTCCCTTGGGAAAACAAGGATCCAAAAGAGACAATGCCAACAGAATTGATATAATCCCAATCCTGACACTACAGAGAGCAGCTAGCTGGGGGAAGCTGAGAAAGGAGAAGATACATGCCTGTACTTGCAATGTGGCTGTCCTTTTGCTAACGCAGTGAGCAGTGTTTTGAACTGTCACGGAAGAAGAGAAGGGGTCACAGACAAAGTTTTGGGGGATTTGCCTGAATTCATAAAATCTCAGGTGTGAATGAGACAGTGAACGTCTACCTGAGAGGAAGCAAGCACAGCCCTTCCTTGGCTCCACAGCGGTCATGGCATGGCGAGCAGGCCTTGGGGATTGTTTTGTCTGGTTAATGCACAAGGATGTAGGGCCCAGAACTGATGCAGCTACCGATCCAGGGACAAGTGGGCCAGTCCTCAAAGTGCCTCGCTACCTATCCTTGCCTTGCTAGCCAGAACAAGTGACTCTGAGCTCTCACAGTAACTGCAGGCCAGGTAAACTCCTGAATTAAGTGTTTGACTCTGGAAGCTATTTGACTTGTATTTTTTAACTCACAAATAAATTCATATATATATATATATATATATGTATGCACATATAAATAAATATATAAATGTGTATATAAATAAATAAATTCATGTTTAATGTAAAATGTGTTTTATAATATAAAAATGTGTGTTTACATTATTTACATGTGTGTATATATACATACACACATTTAAAGTTATATTCTTCTCTAAATATTAGGTAAAAAAGAGTAGAATCATTTCCAGTTCTTCTTTTCTTTTCTAGTCTTCATTTGCTACCCCAACCTCAACGCCCAGGCCATTGTAGACTTAGATTTTGTCTTTAGCTCCTCACCGATAACTGGAATTTGAGTTTTCCATAGCCACAGAATTACACCGTTGGCACCGTGTGCAGTTGCCGGGCAGCACTCACGGCAAGGATTCCTTGAAAGGAGGCCCGACCTGGGGAGACAGTTGACAGACAGAAAACCTAAGAGATCAAGGGAGGCAAGACTTGCTTTTGGAAGATGGCTGGGAGGCTCTGGAGAAGAGAGGACTGGGCGTGCTTCACCTACATGATTTCGAAGGAAACCATGTATATCGGGATAATAAGCTTTTGAAGACAGGCTGAGTTGAGCCACTTTTGCATTAAGAGGTTGACCAGAATTCATATTAATGAGCAAATAGATATTAAACCAGCTGTGCTAATGTAGAAAGAGTATTTTTAATGACTCGGACCTAACGGGCAAAGCCAGGACACCATTTGACCACAGGCGTGACAACTACCCTGGTCATCGCACACCTTCACTGACCTGGAATTAACCGTGGTGGCATGACATCTTGATCTCCTGGGAAGATCTAAGAATAAAAAAATCCTAGGTGCTAGTCCTGGTTCTGAGAGTCGAGGTCCATCACTTCTGCTCTGTGACAGCATTTCCCAATTTGTCAAGCACAGATATTGCTTCCTCGGATAAAAGTTTACTGACAAAAGGTAGTCAGAAGATTCCAGATGGAGATCGAGGATTGTGGTTAACACTGCAGGTCCAGCTTCTCTGCAAGGAGTCGGCCCCAGGGCATGCTTTGCCAGAGCTTCTCCTCATCCTGTGGCTGCCATCCCCGTTGCATTAGCCTCGCTGACTTCTGTTTCTTTGCTCTCAAGGATTCCAACTTTGTAGGGTAGAAAAGGTTTGAATATCCTTTTCGCTGTCTCAACAAGATTTTCAGTGCATACAAACATGGAAAACAGAAAATCCAGTTTTTGAGTCACTTAACGACATTGAAATCCCTTATGGTATTTTCTGGGGAAGAATTTTCATTTCCTTAAGGGTAATGTCTGTCACTGATACCCCAACCCACTGGATGGCTCCATGTTTCTGGGAAGAGGTCTGCCAGTGACTTCCCCACCAAGATAATCTATGATGGGCATTATTTAAAATTTTCTTCAATTTATTTATGATGTTAGATATAGAGGATTTCTTGGAAAATAGCATTAAACAAAACACATTCTATTGGAAGTCAGTGTGTCCAGCTCTGCCGCTGCAAATACCGGGGGATTCCGAGCCACTCACTTCATTTCTTGCGGACTCAGTTTATACATTTGTAAAATGAGAGTGTTGAACTGAAAGAACTCTGAAATGTCCCAGCTGTAGCATTCAATGCTTCTATGTGTTCAGTATTTGTTGACATTTTAAATAATATTACTTCATTCCCAGAGGCTCCCTGATCTGCCACACCGCTCTCTCCAGATTCCTCCACAGATAAATAGCTCCAGGTGGGATTCGTTTAGATTTATTATTATTATTTTAATAGCTACCATATATCCAGTGCATACTATGTGCAGAATATATATTATCTGACATAATCCATATGTAACCCAAGCATTAGCCTCGGCTTGCCTTTCCCTGTGTCTCGGGAAAGGGGAGTTTGTCTTAAAACTGTTTCTTGCTCCTCCCAGCAGCTGCTGCTTTGGGTCGCGCGCTCCGCTCCGCTGCTCTGGGCCACCCCTCCGACCTCATTCCCTGTGCTACCCACTGTTGCCTAAAACTCTGAGGCTCTGGCCTCCCTCGGGAGGGGCTGCTGCTTCTACTGCGATGGCATCAGGGTGGAGAAATGTGGAGAGATGTTTTCTTTTCTTCCTGTATCTCTTAATTCCTCCCAACCCACCATCCACGTCTTTGTGTCTGTAGCAGATACTATTATAGACCTGGGGATGACTATTCCTATGCAACAGAGGAAACAATAACTTAAAACTGAGTGTGAAATACGATTGTGCCCAAGCCCACAAGAAAAGACAGTAAACGACGGAAGCCAGGCGGATGAACGCATGGCGAATGAGGCAGCTCCTCATCACACCCTCTGGGAAGCAGCCAGCTCACACTCTTCCTCTCGTTCTGCGAAGACTCCCCTCTCCTCCTTCCCTCTGAGAGAGGCTCCTTCTTTAATTCTTATTTCAGATTTCCACTTGTCTTTCAGAAAATCACACCTGCGGTCCACAAGGGTTGAGCTCAGCTTAGATGTCATCGTCTTCCTCTTCCAAGGCCCACATTAACCTGCAGAAATGTGTTTTCCAACAATCCGAGTCACTACGCTGAGAATAACGTCGCAGGTTATATCATCAGAGCAGTTCAGTCGTGAATCTCCAAAATGTGTTAGGTGGGTTTCGACCCTTCACGGTCAATTTTGTTCAAAGTCTCTCCTCTCTCGTAGGAGGTCTGCACAGGCCTCCTTTGTTCTTCCCATGGCTTGCTTAAGATCAAACGTTTACACACATCTCCCGACAACTAACAGCACTCTTTGTAGAACATGTGGTCTACGTGGAAAATAAGAAAGACTTTTTTCCTGAATGCAGCCTAATCCACACAAATTTTTTGGCCGCAATGGAAGTAATATTCATACTTTCCATCATTATATGCGGCAGCATCAGCTCTCCTCTGTCTTTCCTTCAAACGTGCCCGGGAGATGTGAGTGTCTGCAAAATCGTGCTTATTTTCTGCTACTTCAAACCACCAAACCATCCTTGTAACAAGTAGTTGCCTTAAAGTAATCAAATACCAAGAAGCAGCTTCGAAATCAAAGTCTTTCTTCACTCGGATCAAGTCATTTGTGGAACAAATATCCTCTTTGGTTATCTCTCCGAGACCAAACGTGGCAGTGTAAGGACTTATATTCTTGTACCAGTACAGATTCCAAAGAACTGGGGGGAAGGGTTGGCTTACGATGCCCTTTCAGTAATATGTACAATGAGCTTCGAGGTAGCAAGTACTATTCAAGTCCTAGGAAACTGAAGCTAAAAGAGTCAAAACGATACGCCAAAAGCATACAGATGATGAATAGAATTGCAGAGATTCAACCAAAATTAGAGATTTGTTGAAGCCCATTTGCTACAACAAACTAGAGTTCACGTTGTTTAGGGGTGTATTTTCACTTCAAGAATGGAGAGAATTTGTCTCTTTTTTCTTTTCTCTGGTGTCTCATTTTCTGCTCTTTTCTCCTATTTCACCCAGGCCTTGGTTCATGCTACTTTATTGTGATAAGAACGTTAAATACATTTGTGTTCGTCTTTTTCTCTCAGAAAGAATTTTTTAAAAATCACATTCTGTGCGAAGAATACTAGGATTTAACCATCAGCTAAAGGACGCTTTTGAGAAGAGACAGTTATATGTCCTCCAAATTAAATCCGCCCTTTCTGCCTTTATTGAGAAATCACGATTCACCTCACTGACTTGGTTCACTTCAATGTTTCAAACGAGAGGCTCAGTCCTTGGATCAAGAGCAAAGAGATTCCTGCTTATTATTTATTGTGGTATTTTTTACGTACAGTCTAAGGCTTTGATTTTAAGAGTATAGTTCAACGAATTTTGGCGAATCTTTATACCCTGCTAACATCATCCCCAGCAAGATGAGAACACTTCCGTCTCCCCCGAAACGTTCCTCGGGCCACTTCTCCGTCAACCTCCCTCCCCCAGAGAAACTGCGGCTCTGACTTCTGTATCCAGAGATTGCTTTCGCCTGTTCTTGAACATCGTATGAATGGAATCGTCTAATAGTCTGAACCCTTTTGTGTCTGGCTTCTTTCACGCAACATGCTATTTTTGAGATTTATCCATATTTTTATTTTTTGCTTACTTTAATTATATGAACATATTCTTCTAATATTTTCTTTGAGAAGCTTTATAATTTTAAAGCTTACATTTAGGTATATGATTCATCTTGAATTAATTTTTGTGTATGGTATAAGAAAGGGGTGAAGATTCATTTTGTTCCACATAAAGACGTTTATTAATAGCATCACATATTGAAAAGACTTAGATTTTATTAGCATCTTTTTTATAAATCAATTAACTCCATAAGGATGGATCTATTTCTAGGTTCTCTATTCTGTACAATTGATCCATTTGTCTCTCTTTATACCAGTAACTAGTTGTCTAGTTCTATACTACATGCTGAAACGAGGCAGTGTAAATCTCCTAACTTTATATCTTCAAAATGCTTTGATCATTCAAGGCACTTTGCATTTCCACATACATTTTAGAATTAGCTTATCAATTTATACAAACATATTTGCTTGGATTTTGCTTGAGATTGTTTGAATCTATAGCTCTAGATAAGGAGAAATATAATCATTACAATATTGAATCCTCAAATCCATGAACATGGTACACATCTCAATTTATTTAGATCTTCTTTCATTTCTCCATGTATAGATGTGTTGCACAACTTTCATTAAATTTATTCCTATGTACTTGGATTTTGTCTATTATAAATGGTATTATTTACTTAATTTTACTTCCTAGTTAATTGTTGCTTGTATATAGAAATACTTCTACTTTTCATTCTAGTTTTTTTTTTTGTAGATTTCCTTGGATTTTTACATTTCCGATCATGTCACATGTGAATAAAGACAGTTTTACTTCTTTCTGTGAGACTTCTATTTGTCCCTATTCTTTGGGGCTGCTCCCACTTTTTTTCTTGCATTATGGCACTTCCTGCATAGTGTTGGATGAAGACAGTAAAAGCAGAGACATTTGCCTCATTCTTGACCTCAGGGTGTTCGATATTTTGTGTTACAGTATAACGTGGATAACACTTTATCAGATTGAGAAAGTCCCCTTCTATTTACAGTTTTCTGAAAAGTTTTTTATTTTGTAACTGTAAGTGTTGATTTTTATTAAATGTTTTTTCTATTTCTATTGCATTGAAATGATCCCATAATCAACTCCTTTATACTAATACGGTGAAGTACATTAATTCTTGAGTGTTGAGACAACTTTGCATTCTAGAGATAAACACTATTTCGTCATGATACATTATCCTGATTATTTTTAGTTTTCTATTTTATTTTCTCTAATAATATTTTTGTCACACGGCTTTTCTTCTTAAACAATTGCTTTAGAAATCACAATATATACTCTTAAGTTATCACAAACTATCTTAAAAATATTTAATTACTTCACAGTTTTAGATATTTATGACAATATATTTTCCATTACTGCCTTCTGCCCTTTATAGTCTTGTTAGCTTGTATTTTAATTCTGCATATTCCATGTTCTTTTGTTATTTTACTGCTAGTCTTTAAGATTTAATAACATGTAGAAAACAAGGACTACTTTTTTGAAAAATATTTTTAAAATTTGCTCTTTCTGATGTTTGTTATTTCTTATAGAGCTATGTTTCTATCTGATATCTCTACTCCTAAACCTATAGGAATTCTTTTAGCATTTCTTCTAGGATGGTTTTGCTGGAGATTAACTTTTTCAGCTTTTGCCTGTTTGAAAATATCACCTATTCATTTTTGAAAGATGTTTTTGGCAGATATGACAGTTAACTTATTTTCTTTCGACACTTTAAAGATGTCATTCGACTATATTCTGGTTTCCATTATTTAATATTTTTGATGAAAACCCAACTAACATTCTTATCTTTTCTTTTTGTATACGAAGTTCCTTTTTTTTCCTTCTGGCTACTTTAAGTTAACATTTTTATCTTTGTTTTTTGGATTTATCATCTGTAGTAATATTATCCCATTTATATATTGCTAGATTCTATTTGCTAATTTTTAATAATCTCTCTATGCTCACAGAAGATATTATCCTGTGATTTTTTTTTTTCTGTATTATTTCCCTCTTGCATTAGTATTAGGGTTGTTGTGGTCCAAAAACAAGAAGGGAAGTATTCTGTTCTTTTTTATTCTGAAAGAGTTTGTAAAATATAGGGACTATTTTTTGCTTAAGGAAGACTTTGCAGAGATGCCATCTAGACCTAGTATACTTTGTTGAAAAATTTTTGTTTTGTTTATATTTATTTAAAAGACACAGGAATATCCAGATTTTCTATTTCTTCTTGTACTCATTTAAAAAAGCTGTAAAACTGTGTTTGTCAAGGGATTTGTTCATTTCCTCCAAGTTATCAACATTCTCGGCATAAAGTTCACAATATCCCATTATAATCTTTTTAATGCCTGTAAAATCTGTGAGATTTCCTCTTTTTCATTCTTGATATTGGTAAGTTGTGCTTTTCCTCTTTGGAGCTTATCAATTTTATTAATCTTTTTTACAAATTTTTAGCTTTGTTAATGTTTTCTATTATTTCTCTTACCTTTTTTTCATTAATTTAGGCTCTTTTATTTTTTCTTCTATCAATGTCAATTTGTTCTTACTATTTTGGTTGAATTAGTGACTTAGATCATTGAAAACAGTTTTATATAAATATATATATATATGCCTTTGAACTTCTAAGTTTGCTGTTAAGTACTACTTACCTGCATCACACAAATTTTGATATTTTGTATTCTCCTTGTCATTTAGTTCAAAATATTTTCTAATTTATGTTTTGATTGTTTTCTTTGATTCATGAGTTATGTGTAGATACTCGTGTTCCTTAATTTACCATTATAATTTTGTTGCTTTTTAAAAATTATAATTTTATTGTGTTCTTGGAACATATTTTGTAGGATTGTACTACTTTAAAATGTATCAAGATTTGTTTATAGCTAAGCATATTGTCTATCCTGGTGTATGTTCTAAGTACATTTGAAAATATTCTATATAATGAAAATATGGGAGAAAACAATTCATAAATATTAATAAGGACAAATTGGTTAAAAGGGGTGTTCAACTCTTCTTTATCCTTACTGGTTCTCTTCTCTTACTGAGAGAAAACTGTTAAGAATTCCCGTTAGAATTAGGAATTTGTTTATTTATTCTTTCTATTATTTTTCACTTCATATATTTTGAAACTAAGAGCATATACATTTATGTTTGTTATGTCCTCCTGATGAAGCCCCTGCTATCACTGTGAAATATTCCCCATTATTTTTTGCGTGACCCCTTATTTTAATCTGATATTAATGCAGCTCCAACATTTTTGTAATCAGTGTTCTTAGGGTATTTATTTTTCTATCCTTTTACTTTCAGTGTATCTGTGTCTTTATATTTAAACTGTGTCTTTTTTAAAGACCATATAGCTTAATTCCTTTTTTATGCAATCTGTCACTTATGTCTTTTAATTAGAGTATTCTGTTAATTTATATTTGATGTATTTGTAGATATGCTTGAGTTTAATTCTGCTGTCTTGCTATTTGTTTTCTAATTAACACACCAATTTATTGTTTTGTTATTCTTCTTTTATCTTCTTATGAATAGACTAGAATATGAATCTTTAACTTAATTCAGCATTTCTTAAATTGATTTATATCACTTCATGCAAATAATAATTTATCAGTACAATTCTATTTTAAATTTATTTTCTCTCTCTTTTACTTAATTTCTATTGACATGTCTTTCAATTTAATCTTTATAGTGTCTAATCCGCTGGTAAGTCAATCTTATAAATGTTTTAATTAACCTATTATAATTTAATAAATTAATAGCAGTAGGCCCATTTTTTATTTTTTTATATTAGTCATTTGTTTCTTTCCTTTTCTATCCTTTTTCTTTTTCTTTTCTTTCTTTCTTTCTTTTTTTTTTTTTTTTGTTAGTCTGTCGTCTGGCAAGAGTTTTACATCAATTTTACTAATCTTTTCAAAGAACCAGCTTTTGGATTTGTTGGTTTTGTATATTTTTTCTTTTTTAAATGTCATTGATTTCAGTAAAAATAATTTTTATTATTGAGATGGAACAGAGAGCCCTCTTAGGGACCTGCCAGGCCCCTCAAGTGTGGAAATAAAGGAGAATTTTGAGTCTCTTCAGGAAAAATTTCTGGGACCTAGCTAGCCTTAAACAGTGAAAGGAAATAACAGTGGCTCTTCAAGCAAGCCAGAGTCACGAGTTATTTTTGTTTGCTATGGAAACTGAAAGATGACATCTTAACATGTGTTCTTGAGTAGTGTTTTGGAAACCCCCACTGGTTGAAAAATACAGATAAGGGGAACTGAGGAATTGAACTCTGACCGCCATACTTTGTTCCGAATTTCTACCCGAGGGCCCTGTAGAGAGTCTCGTCCATCTTAACATTTCTTTCCGCTAATCCGAGAATCTCTGAATCCACCTATGACCCCTAGGCCACCACTTTTCAAAATATACCACCTATTTAGGCCAAAGCAATGTATAACCTCCATGTATCAATTTAAAATTTTGCCTGTCTAAAATGTGTTCCTGCCCTTAAAAACCCTGGCTTGTCAGCCATCTTGGAATTTGTGTCTGCAATGTTAGCTGCCCTTCTCTTTTCATGGCACCATGCAGTAAAAAGGTCTTTTTCACATGCTGCAACTCTTGGCTTCAGTATCTGGCTTTCCTGCATAGGTGAGTAGATGACAGTTTGGTTCAGTAACATTATTTTTCTCTTCTGCTAGCTTTAGGCTCAAATTGCTCTCCTTTCTTTACTGTCCTAGGGAAGAGATTTAGATTATGTGTTTTAGATTTTAGTACTTTTCTCATATATGCATTTAAAGGTATACATTTTTCTCTAAGCACTGTCTTCTCTGCATTCTACTAATTTTGATGAGTTGTATTTTCCTCTACTTCAAAATCTTTTTTTAATTTCTCTTGAGACTTGTTTTTTGATTTCTGGGTTATTTAGAAGTATGTTATTTAATTTCTACATATATGGGGGTTTCCCCACTATCTTTCTGTTCTCGGTATCTAGTTTAATGTTATCGTGGTGTAAGAACACACTTTACATGAATGTTCTTCTTTTGATTTCTCAAAGGTGTGTTCGATGGCTCACGATGTGGTCTGCACTGGTAAGTGTCCCACATGAGCTGCAACTACTCCGCAGTTGTGGGATGACATTCCACAAATGTCGGCTAGATCAAGTGGATCGACGGTACTAAGTTCAACTATATTCTCACTAATACCCTGCCTGCTTTATCTGCCAATTACTGACAAAAGGGTGTTGAAGTCTTCAACTCTGATAGTGGTTTGTTTATTTCTCCTTTCAGTTCTATCAGTTTTACCTTATTTATTTTGATGTTTAAACACTTTAAGAATTATGTCTTCTTGGAAAATTGAGCCTTTTATAGTTATGGCCCTATATGTTCCTGATAATCTTCCTTTTTCTGAAGGCTGCTTTGTCTGAAATTAATATAGCTACTTCAGCTTTCTTTTGACTAGTGTTAACATGCTATATCTTTTACTTTTAATGTATCTAAGTTTTTATATTTAAAGTGAATTTCTCGTAGACAATGTGTAGTTAAGTCTTGTTTCTTTTTATTCATTCCGATAATCACTGTGTATTTAGACTGTTCATATTTAAAGTAATTTGAATTCACACTTAAAATAATTATTGATGTAGTTAAATTAATATCTACCAGATTTTTACCTGTTTTTTACTTGTTGATTTTATTCTCTTTTTTTCCTACACTTTTCCTGCCTTCTCTGGTTTTAATTAAACACTTTTTGTGATTTTATCTTCTCTCTTAGCATATAAATTATACTTATTTTTTTATTTTTTTAAATTAATTTACATTTATTTGCGTCTGCTATAATTTTCTTCAACAGTGTTTATAGTTTTCAGGTGACATTTTTTTACTTTCTTGATTAATTTTGTTCAGAAAGATATTATTCTTTGTGATGTTATTGTAGATTAAATTGCTTTCTTAATCTTCTTTTCAGAAATTTATTGATAGTGTATAAAAACACAACTGATTTTTGGATGTTCATTTTGTATACTGCATCTTTGCTGAATTTGTTTATTTTATCTAAAACGTGTGTGTGTGTGTGTGTGTGTGTGTTTGTAAAGAGTTTAGCGTTTTCCCCATGTGAGATCATGTCATCTGCAAACTGATAATTTTACTTCTTTCTTTCAAATATTAGTGACTTTTTTTTCTTTTACTCGCCCAATTGCTCTGGCTGTGACTTCAAATGCTATAATAAATAAAAGTGATGAGAATGGGCTACTTCGTTGCTCTAGATCTTAGAGGAAGAAGATACACCTTTTCACCTTTGAGTATGATATTACCTGAGGGTTTTTCATATGTGGCCCTTATGCATTGAGGTAGTTCTGTTATATAAATAAATTTTTAGAATTTTTATTATGAAAGTGTATTGAATTTTGTCAAATCCTTTTTGTGCATTAATTGAGATGATCATGTAATTTGTATCCTTCATTTCATTAATGTGATGTATCACATTGATTATTTTGCATTTGTTGAATCTTCCTAGAATCACAGTGATAAATTTCACTTAATTATGGAATGTGATCCTTTTAATGTGCTAGTAAATTTAGTTTGCTAATATGTTGTTTAGGATTTTTATCCATATTCATTAAGCATATTGGCTTGCAGTATTCTTTTGTAGAGCTTTTGACTGTCTTTGGAATAGAGGTGATGTTTTCATTGCAAAAAGAATTTAGAAGTGTACATTATTCTCTTTTTTTTTAAATTTTAAAGGATGATTGATATAAATTCTTCTATAAATACATGGTTAACTCACATGTGAAGCCATCTGGTCCTGAGCTTTCCTTTATTGGAAGAATTTTGATTACTGATTCAATCTCTTTATTTGTGATCACTCTATTCAGGCTATTTGTTCATGAGTCAGTCTTCATAGCTTTTATATTTCTAGGAATTTACGCATTTGTTCTAGATTGTATAATTGGCAGGCATATAATTGTTCATAATAGCCCCTTATAAATTTTTCCCCTTTAGCATGTTGCAAAGTCTGCTCTTCCATTTCTGATTTTATTTGTTTGAGTCTTTTCCATTTTTTGCATTACATATTTAAAGGTTTGTCAATTCTGTTTATTTTTTCTTTTCTTTTTTTTTTATTGCAGGGTATTGTGAGGGTACAAACATTATGGTTACACTTCATGTCTTTGCCTCACCCAAGTGCGGGTTAAAGGCATGCCCTTCCCCCCCACAGTGCTCCCCGTGTTCTTTAGTTGTAGATTTGCCTCCCCCTCCCCCTAATCCCTGGAAAGTATTTCTGCCATGTGATCATCCCAGTGTTGATCAATTAGTACCA
>CAUYSK010039368.1:0-13105 GCA_963575035.1 Avahi laniger | reverse complement strand
TATATGTATACCATGGAGTACTATTCAGCTTTAAGAAACAATGGTGATATAGCACCTCTTGTATATTCCTGGATAGAGCTGGAACCCCTTCTACTAAGTATCCCAAGAATGGAAAGACAAGCACCAGATGTACTCATCATCAAATTGGTATTAACTGATCAACACATAAATGCACATATAAGACTAACATCTATTGGATGTTGGGCAGGGGGGAGGGGGGAGGGGGGAGGAGGGAGAGGGGACGGATATATACATACACAAAGAGTGCAATGCGCACCACCCGAAAGATGGACATATTTGAAACTCGGACTTAGGGGGAAGGGGGGGCAAGGGCAACATATGTAACCTAAATATCTGTACCCCCATAATATGCTGAAATAAAAAAAAGGGCACTTTTTAAGAGTGAAAAGGGAAATATTAATAATTATTTTATTATTACAAATATAAACTAAGACTTCCCGGGGACACTGGGGCATATTGTAGTCCTAGAGTGGATGACAAATAACTTTTCTGCATTGGG
This sequence comes from Avahi laniger, assembly GCA_963575035.1. NCBI lineage: Eukaryota > Metazoa > Chordata > Mammalia > Primates > Indriidae > Avahi > Avahi laniger. Next base: position 12,585 of record CAUYSK010039368.1, on the reverse strand, counting down.
GCCCTGAATCAACAAACAATATACCCATTACTCAGGTTTTTGGAGGCTTACAATGTGATTGAGTAAGGCAAACACAAGTGATGCCACCATTATCTACTTTTAACATGAGTACATAGAAATCAATAAAGACCATTTTCTATTCCTACTTTCTCTTGTTCAATTCTTTTCAAGACATCTAGCTTTATTTTCAGTCACGAATTATCTATATCTGTATGCACCTATTCCACATAAATTTAGTACAGTTTATAATCTCGGCCTTGAATTAAAGCATATGGAGAATATTTCTTACCTTAATTGCTGCCTTTGAAAAAAATCTTAGCTTTTAAATGATTTTTGGAGAGTTAAGTTGATTTAGGCAGTATGAGGGGAGACGCAGATGACCTGGCAGTTGGAAGAATAACAGCAAAGGCTAAGGAGCCTAATTTTCATATGGAGGATTATGAGAAGCTCTCATAGAGTTTGCAGAAGTGCAGCAGCCTGAATTGAATTTAGTATAATAATATTTAGCACCTATTCTGTGCTATATATTATCTGTCCTTGATGAATTTATAATCTATTTGGAGAGACAAGAAATCTGCACATGAAACAATGCATGCACAAAACAGGATGATCAAATGTCAAAGTATGAATTTTAGATAAGAATGTTATAGTATGGTATGGCTAGAAGGTGATGAAGGAAAAAAGATTTTAACCATGATATCCCGCCCCATTTATATATTTCATCACTTTGGAAGCATGACTAAAGACACTGACAGAGATGATTTACCTTTCACTAAACATTTATGCTCCTATATTTCAATAGTGTGGAGTTGTCACCTAAAAATAGCTTTTTGGCCAATGGTGACATCTCCCTATAGTAACCTTTGCATTCTGTTGTGATCATGTGACTAATTTTCACTAATGAAATATGGGCAGAAATTACATATGTCACCTTGGGGATAGCTTCTCTTGATGAAACTGGTATGCTTTTGCTGCATTTAATTACTCTATCTGCCAGCTGGATGCAAAGGATTTCAAGGCCCTAGAAAGGAAACTAGGTTCCTGAATCACCACATGGAAGAAAATTATACGCTAAGAACAACTATATTTGACTATTAACATTAATGAGAAATTAACCTCTATTTTGTTAAGCCATTGGAACTTTCAAAGTTTCTTTGTTGTAGAATTTAGTATTACACTAAATAATATAGGCCTTTTAAGTTTTACAGAGGTCCTCACAAACAAGCCACCTCACAGTTGCCTGGGATTTAATTGTTTAGTGATCTGTATGCTCCATTATTCAGCATAATTAGGAAATGCATTAGTTTCCTCTCCCTGTTTACCTAATAATAAGTGAATCAAAAAGAAGAAAAGAAAATACTGATTTTCCACCTAACCCTTCAATCTCCTTACTTATTTTAAAGTAATCTGAAGCTGGCTAATTTCAGCAGTTGACCTTTCTATGCAGGTTTGTAAGATAAAAGTGAAATAGAGTAGAGAACACCCCAAGAGTCTGAAGTTTAAATATGTTCTGAGTAATTTGAAAGAGTAGTCCTTTTTACCTGAACAAACTTATTTATCTTGTCTGATAAATGGTATATTAAATTCAGAATTAGGATATTCACTCTCTTCCATCCAGCTCTGAATTTCAAAAGTTTTAAAATCCCTCTTTTGCTGTTAGATATATTAGCTACCAACTACATTAGATTTTCCTTAATAATGAGATTTTAGCTAAACACTAGAGCAAGGGTTAAGAAGTTTTACTTTATTTGCTTACTAATGCAACAGCATCAAAAAAGTTCAAATAGTAGAATTTCATGTTGGGGGTCTTGCCTTTGGCAGATTGATCTGGAAGTGTCGTCATGCCAGATTAGAATTGGTAGGAGAGTTATACATGATAATTGCAATAGTCCAGGCAAGAGATAATAAGCAAACTTTGCTAAGATACATATAAATAGATTTGAATAGTGGGAAATCTCATGTTCCCAACTTGGACAACTCAAAATTCTCTCAAAGTTAATTTTTAAATTTAACATGAGCCAAGTATTGGGTACAATGAACACTATCTGGGTGATGGGCACACTCATAACCCTGATTCAATCATAACAAAATTGATACATGTAACCAAAAAGATTTGTACCCTCATAATATTTTGAAATTAAAAAATGGGAATTTTTAAATTTATATTTTAGAAAAATGATTCTAAAGTTTATCTGGAAGGCAAAAAAGATAATCCTGGCAATGATAATGGGCATTTTGGAATAAGAGTAACAAGAGGAGACTTATCCTACTAAATATTAAATTTTGTAGTTATAAAACTTAAAAGTGTACGATTAGTGCTTGATTAGGCAAGCAGGTCGTTGTGACAATGTCAATGAAATGATAGAAATTGGCCCAAATGCATAAGTTAGTTTATGCCAAGGGAGTACTTTAAAAGCAATATTAAAACGTAGGAACATTTTTAGAGCAAATTTCTATTTGGAAAAATTAAAGTGAAATTAGTTCTTATATTGGTGAGACAGAGTGGTGATTATCAAAGTGTGGTTCTTTGACAAGAGCACCCACATTATGCAGGAATTTCTTAGCAATGCAAATTCTCAGGAGCCATCCCAGACTCACTTAATCAGAAACTCTGGGGTTGGGACCCTGCAATCCGTGGATATTTTTTTTCATTTTTTATTTATGTAGATTCAGAGGTTACAAGTGATTTTTTGTTACATGGATAAATTGCATAGTGAAAAATTCAAGGCTTTTAATATACCCATCACCTGAACACAGTTTTAACAAATTTTCCAAGTGATTCTGATACACGCTAAAGTTTGAGAACCACTAAGGATATTATGCTGTAGTAACAAATCAACTCTGAAATCTCACTGGCTTAGCAAAAGCAAAGCTTATTTCACACTTAAACTAGATGTCCACTGGTGATTGGCAGGGGGATCTCTGTCCCACACAGTCACTCAGGAACACATGCCAATAGAAGTACCAATATATTATAATTGTACTTTCTGGAGTATGTGGCCCCTTAGACACTGCAAAAGGGAAAAAGATAGCTTTAGTATTATGAATTGATTCTTTTATTCTTTCCCACAGCCCATCGGAGCTCGTTATATGATATTTCCTAACAATAAAGGATCTAGACAATGAAGGAGAGTAGTTGAAGTGTTTAGTGATTTATCACTATTATATTTCCAAGAATCTCTATATCACGATATCGCAAATGGATGAAATATTGCAGATGGACAAAATATTTAAATGCAAAAAATGAAATCATACTATAGGAAAATATTGATCAATGTTTTTAAAATAGTTGTCATAGGGAAAGTCTTTCTAAGCATGTAAAATACTCAGAAATCATAAAGATTTAGAAAAGCTTTCTCTGTGGCAGATACTTTGCAAACATTGACCCATAATTTCTGATCCTTGAGGTCTTAGCTTAAATGTCACCTCCTCAGAGAGGCCTTTCCTGACAACTCCATTTATATTAGGTATCCTGTTATTCCTCATCACAGCATGCCATTGATATCTCCTGCAGCACCAATCACACAGTGCGTACTTAGCATCAATCGCGCAGTGTGTACAAATTTACTCCCACCAAACTTACCTCCTCATGGAAAAAACAGGCAGCATTTTTGTTCATTCTAACTCTAGAGTGTCTCTAACATTCACCATTTCATTTCCATTCCTATCGTCACTATCTTAATTCAGGTCATTATTTCTCATAGCCTTTCCTTTTGTTAAAACAAAAATATTTTGTGTATTTCCTGTTCTGCTTGTAAAAATAACACAAACCAATTGCAACATTTTTGTTGTCTGTTTTTTCCATGAAGAGGTAAGTTCGGTGACAGTAAATTTGTCTTGTTCACAGGTATATTTCTAGCAATTAGCACAGTGCCTGGTGCATAATAGGAGTTTAATAAAAATTTGAAAGGTGGAAGGAAGGAAGGAACATGGAAGGAAAAGGGGAAGGACAAATGGGAAGGAAGAAAGAAAGGAAAGAAAGAGGGAGGAGGGAAGAGGGAGGTAAAGAGGGACGAACATACATACAGAAAATGTCTACAAGGATTTACACCAAAATACTGACAATGGTTATTTCTGAAAAGTGAGACAGCAGATGATTTTAATTCTTTTCACTGTATTTTTTTGCATTTTCTGAAAATTTTTTGGTGTAATTAGTTTGTGTTATTTTTACAAGTGGAACAGGAAATACACAAAATATTTTTGTTTTAACAAAAGGAAAGGCTATGAGAAATAATGACCTGAATTAAGATAGTGACGATAGGAATGGAAATGAAATGGTGAATGTCAGAAACACTATAGAGTTAGAATGAACAGAATTTGGCAGCTAAATGTGGGAAGAACATCAGGTGAGGATGGAGTCAAAGATGGTACTCATATTCCAAGAAGAATAATAGAATTGGAGAGTGCTTCCTAGTTTCTTCCCCCATAATATTATTGTCCTCTTAATCCTTCTTTTCATTTCATAATAAAGGGAATGATATAACACATTTTGTCTTTCAAACATATTTCTGATGTCAATGGTGTAATTTGGAACCTGATATCAGGGACAAGGACATTAAGAGTCTGGTCTAGAAATAGTGGCTGTGGGGACAAGATGGAGAAGGATTGGAGAGAGTTGTGGAGAACAGAATTCTCAGAGAGAGAGAGAGAGAGAGAATGTTAAGTGAAGGTCAGAGATAGGAAGCGGAGGGAATCTTTAATCACTGCCAAGTTTCTTGCTTGTGTCACTGGGCAGATGGTGAAAGTGTTTCCTGAAAAAGAAAATACAAGCTTAAAACTAGAGACTCCTCTAATCTGTTTGGTTTGGAAGAGGAGTCTGTATTACCTCAATTTGGGAATTGATGAGTTAGAGGCAATGATGTCAGGCTTCTGGCTTGAGCAAGGGATGCTATTGACTTGGGATGGGGAACACAGGAAGGGAATAATATTTGATAACTTTTGTGCCATTTGCGACATTCAAGTATAAGCATCTGCTATTTAGTTAGATCTGTGTATTTGCAGCTCAAGGAAAAATTTTGGGATGGAAATATTGATTTGGGGGTCATCAAGTATAGCAATATTCAGAAGTCATAACATTTAGCTTGACCTTTCTCCAAAAGCCTTAAATATCTCCCTTCCTCCTTAATAATATTAGGTTCCTGCAACTGCGAAATGACTCCAGTGTTGAAAGTACCCCAGCGCTGCAACTGGGCCTGCTACAGATTACCATGTATTTTGCTGTTAGAATAATTTGTTTTTTTATTCTAAGATTTGTTTCTCAACTTTTCCTTCTGCTTTGATAATTTCTTCTATCATGTGTAATTTGGAAAAAGCCAGAGTAATATTGGAAGATTATATTTCATTGTTTTTTGAGTTCTGAAGTCATTCTGTAAAATTGAAATAAAAATAGTAAGTCACTAATGTAACATGTTTATTACTGGCAAAATTTGCTTAATGCTTTCAATCCTGTATGATATATTATGTTACATATACTTCCCAGATTAACACTCTAGTAGTGAGGATGAAAAATTTCCCAGGAAAATGATAAATAATAAAGAATTAATGAGGAATAGGGTTTCCACAATGAAAAATATGGCAAGAAATACAGATGATATTTTTTCGTGTCGCTTCATGCTCCCTACCCAACCTTATGTTTGTAAGAAAAAAATTATTCCATTCATTTCCTGATGAAGAGTAATTTAGTTTAATAACATTGTCTCTTTTATTCATTGATTGTCATAAAAATATATTAGAAGCAAATAGCTGTTTCATTTCTTTAGTTGCAGAATGCTTGTGTCCTTTTATTTTGAGGAGTAATTGTCTTTGCTTTATTTCTCAATCACAACCCTAAAGGTCAAAACATTGCATGTAGGAAATGTAGGTTCTCCCATCTCTAACTCGGGATCAAGTCTGAACAGAGTGATTGGGAGGAGGTATTTATTCCCATTTATAAGAGGAGTTACATGGCTTATTCTCTCTGAGGCCTCTGCAGGACTAAAAGCCTAATCCATATTTTTCAAAGATGTAATTCTTAAATCATTATATTCCAATATATATGCTCAATCTTATACTGATAGAGCAATCTTACATTGATTGAGCATGTACATTGGTTAAAAACAACTACAAAGTAATAAAGCAAATTATTTACTTGCTTAATTTCCCTTTGTCTAGATTTATCTTAATTTCTTTTCTCAGAATAATATTTATCACTTTAGGAACCTTATTACAGTAAAATTTTTTATCTAGGAATCTGGATACACCATAGTTAGCCAAACATTCTACCAGTTCAAGAGATAATATTTCATGTTGTACCAGACTGCTTTCCTCTTATAACTTTCCTTGTTCATTTGCTGAGACCTATGAAGTGAATGAAACCATAGACTACAATTATTGTTTTTGCTCTACTCTCATGTCCCTAACTACTTGAGAAAACTTTAAGCAATATTTAGTATTTCTTTTTTTCCCCTTTGTTATAGGTTGTTAAAATAAAATTTTTCTAATAGTAAAATGACAGACTTTAAACACTAGTCAATTCTTCTATTGCATTTGAATCTTATCGGTCTTAAAAAAATTACAGAATGAAGTGCAACAAAGCAGAACTCCATTATGCAATTAAGAAGACGAGTACCACATTATGTTTATGTTTTTAAAAATCACCTAACTTTCTCTTCCTTTTAATTAGATAAAGAAATTATTTAAGTCCGGCTTTCCCAGAGTGATGAAGGTTTGTTTATTAAAGACTTTAGGAATATGTACTTACTTCCTGTAAATAACTCTAATACAACCCTTGGATCCTCCAGATCCTCCATGCTGGATCTTCACATAGGATTCCTCATCAAGTCTGAACTACATCACTATCAGATACAAAGAATCAATTTGGACAACATCATGGCTTCATTTGGAAAATGCTAAATGACTTAACTTGCATAATCGTGGTAGCCTTCATTTGTTAATGTTCTTTGTACTTCTCATAAAGCTGACCCTTTTCTCAGATCATTGTCTGTTATCAGATTATGCACCACGGAATTTATTCCAGTTCTCTTTTCAAAGGTGTGGGCTAGATATCTTGCTCATTCAAGGGACTCAGAATAGCCACAGCAAATAGATTCATTCATTTAGACATTAATGCATATTTTAAGTGTTACAACGTGAAGCAAAAAATCCAAGAAAAAAAGTGTAATAAAAGTTAGATTCCTATTGTTAACGAGGCGTATTGTCTACTGAAGACACTAATTTCACCACAGGGTGCAGTCTTGGAGCCTTTTGGTCTAATTAGAATTCATTTCCATATTCTTTATCAATTCTTTCTTCAGCTGAAATCTTCTCAAATGACCTTTTTTTCTTCACTTATGACTCACCCAAAGACTTTATTTTTCCCCAAACAATCATTCAAATACAACTGCATTTTTCCAGTAAACACATTCTGAGAATAAATGACCTTGCTGGAGAATAGCTGCTAAATGGGATGAAGGCATCGACTGTAGTAAGCTTGTTCTCAGTGCTGCAAACACTTTTCACAAATTTCTAGGGTGGATAATATCAAGTGGAGGGTTATGTTTCTTAGGCCTCTGAGAGTAAGAGAATTAGGTGTGTGCTTAAGACCTTACAGTTGGATTAACTGTGTTTGTTATTGTCCAGTGCACATGTGAACTAGAAGGAAACATCCAATCACATGTCCAAAAGGAAAAGAAAAAAAAAAGGGGAATCCATGTGCTCATTTGCTCTACACAGGGTTCTAGCAAGGAAAACTGCCTAGACACAACTTATTCTTTGAGATCATTAAAGCTGCTTAGATATGCCTAGCTCCTGAAGGCTTAGCTCAGCCTACCTAAGTGCATTGGCTGTTCTTCTTATGGGTCATCCAGATGACTTCCAAAACTGTCTCTGGAAAGCTTTACCAATGTTTAATAGTATATGCTAATTACCAAACAATATTTTTATTCAACCCTATTCTCTGACTTTAGGTGAGAGGCTAGTTTGAATCAACTGTCAGAGGGAAGTTTCTGGGTGAGTTTATGGGGGCCTGTAGGTAGTATGGATGAAAGAACAAATAAGGGAACAAATATATCTCCCTCTCCTGGAAGAGTTGTAGAGGGAGCATTTGATCTCTTCTATAGTTCCTGATGGGATATTGTGTTCTATGAAAATGGAAGGAAGAGTCAAGATGATTAATATCAAGAAAAAAAAAGACCTGGTACACTGGAATTTCTCAGTAATTTTTCAGTTAGTTTAATATACAAAATTCGACAAATGGAAAATTACCTGGAAGATGAATCTGGAAGCTTTATGAATTTCTCCCTACCACATTATAACCAAATTTATAGTGGGAAGGAATTAGGAAGTATTGCATATATTCTATCTTTCTAAAATTATGAGGGCTTTTGTTTGGATATCATTGAGGTTGGACATACTACAACATTTACCTTCATGTTACCAAAAGTGACACATATTGCTCTTCTTCAAGATACTGTGATGAAGTTTATATAACTCATCTGGACATTCTCCATGGTGTCTTTTTCCCCCTATTGAGTGGTTTAATGCTTCAACAATGCTGGGGGAAATTGCAGTGCAGATTATTCTGACACCAATTAATCACGGGGCTTATTATTCAAGATTGGCTCAACTTTTCATATCCCAAATAAAGTAAAATAGTTGATTTCAGTTTAAAGACATTAAAAAGATGAATTCATTGCTCTTCAACCAAAAAAATTATATGGCTAATTAAATACATTGTGAAAACTGAGATTTGATTTAAAGATTTGCCCACACTCAAACATCATCTTTACTGAGTCATGATATGCACAAACTAACAAATATCCTATTTGACAAAATTCGTATCAATGATTCTCCATAGTGAATGTAGATGTTAAAAATTCTAATCCAGAGAAACTGTCAAGAGCTTTAAATTCTTTTTGCAGACTTGCAGTTCATAATTATAGTTCAGCATCTTTCACAGGTTAAAGCGTTCTTGTACTTTTGAAACCGTTATTGTTATTCTGCCACCTTTCACTCTAAGTACCATTTTCAAGTTAATTGACCGAGTTATGAAAGACAAACTCATTATGCTTTGGGTAGCTATACAAACAGAGTCAGTCTTATCACAAAAAACTCCATGAACACCCACAATTTTTGTTGTTGTTGAAATTTTAAATTTAAGGTGGGAAATTTAAGTAAAGGAAGTTGAAGGGAAATTTCTCCTCTATGACAGAACTTGAATTGAAGAGGTCATATAGAACATCTCAGCAATCATCTTCCCTACTGCCATGTAAACTGTATAGCCTTTGTTAGGGAGACTGTTTCTGAGATTTGGATAAAAGAAAAAAGTCTATAGAAATTTGAAGGAAATTTGTCACAACCAATTTAATTTGACAATTATCAGACACCAATAATATAAAACTGACATAGCCACAAATCTCACCCTTGAGGAACTCAAAACCTAGAAGAATCATAAGTAATAAATAATTACTATTAAAAGTACATCTCTATCCAAGTACTCCTTACCCTTCTAACTGGCTTTATTTTTTGGTAGCATTTATAGCATTCTTATAGTCCATATAATTTACTTTTTTTTGTCTCTTCACACTAGAATCAATAGAATCAATGCTCCAAGAAAATAGGAGATTTTGTCTGTTTTCTTCTTGCTTACTACTTAGAGAAGTGTCTGGCAAATAGTAGATAATAAAGATTGTTGAATCAGTGAATGCATGAATGAGTGGTACAAAGAAGACTGTAATGACTGTTACAATGGAGGTAGAAGTGAAGTAATTTTGAAGTATAGAGAGAGATGAGAGATAGGCCAACTCTGTGACCCTGCTCAAAGGTCAGCTTCTGTGTGAATCTATCTCCAGATTGCCAAGCAAGTTTCTTTCTGCTGTGTCTTTATCCCTACATATGTCTCTTATAAAACTTACTATATTATAGTGTAATGATATATTCATCTCTCTCTTCATTGGACTATAAAATTTTTGATGACAAGCACTCTTTCTCATCTTTTCCCTATTTGTCCATTATAGTGTTATGTATCTAAGAGGTTATTGAATGAATGAATGAAGGTTTAGTAAGCCTGGGACTCAGAAATTAGGATCGGGGTGTGTGAGGAGAGGAGTTATTAGGACAGACCAAAATGTTTCAATATTTGTGAGGTCAACTGAGTGATAGATGAGTCTGGTAAAGAAGATTGAGGGAAGACTAAAGAGGGCTTCTCATGTTAGAATTATGGGCTTGACTTTGTTTTTCTGTGTAGTGGGAGATCATAGAACTCATTGAATAGGGAAATGATACAGTTATGCCTGTACTTTAGAAGAGCAGTGTGATGGACTGCTAGTTAAGAAATTATTGTAATAGTTAAAACTTGAGATAATGAAGCTTGGGCTAAATAGTAAACACTTAAGCTTGCTTGGAAATAGGGTAACATGTGACAGAGAGATATTGTAGAGGCAGAAGTCACAGAATTTAATTCATCCTTAAATATGAGGAAAATTTAGGAATATAAAGGAGTAAAAATCAGTGATGAGGTTTTGACTTAAGTGCCTGAATATATAAAGTTCCTTAAAGAATACAGAAGGAATAGAAAGGTTGGAAATCTGATGCAATGATGTAGTTTATATATGTTAGATTTCAAATGCTTCTGGAATATTAATAAATGCTATTAGGTCATTAAATATGAAATGTCCAACTTTGAATCAAAAGTTTAGATATTATTAATATATTTCAAACAAGAATCAGTATAATTAATCAAAGTATGTACTTAAACTATTGACACAGTTTTGCCATCTTAACAGTAGTTTGTTTATGCCAGCAGCAAAGAAGCCTGGAGAGCAAGTAGTGATGAAATTGCAGAAAGCCTTTTCCACAGCTTGTTGAGAATTGAATATTTTTCCTTGCAAGAAGTGGTCCAAAGCCTGAAAAAAGTGGTAGTCATTTGGCACAAGGTCTGGTGAATATGGTGGATAACAGAGAGTTCCCAAGTCCAGCCTCTGTAGTTTCAGCAGCATTGTTTGTGTAACATGTGGTTGAGTATTGTCTTGCAAGAGGATTGGCCTGTCTCTATTGACCAATCTCAGCTGCTTAATGATGAGCATCCTCATCATTTTCATCCAATTGGTTGCAGTAGACATCTGCTGTAATCCGCTGAGCAGGTTTCATGAAGCTGTACTGGATAATACCAGTGCTGGACCACCAAACAGACATCGTTAGCTTTTTTTGATGAATATTCAGTTTTGGACTGTGTTTTGACACTTCATCTTTATTCAACCATTGTGCTGAACACTTGCAGTTGTTAAAAAGAATCCATTTTTAATCACACATAATAATACGGTGTAGACATGGTTAGCCTTTATGTTGTGACAATAAAATAAAATAAAATAAAATAAATAATAAAATAATAAAATAATAAAAATAATAAAATAAAAAAATAAAATAAAAGCAAGCTTCGAGATGATTTCTCTTCTGATGCTAGTTTAATTCATGCGGAATCCATTTATCCAGCTTCTTTGCCTTGCCAAAGTTTTGTTTCAAATCATATGATATTGTTGGAATAGTACCGTCAACCCTTGCTACTGATTCATTTGTAAGTTGAGATGGATTCGATTCCGCTACAGCTTTCAGTTCATCGTTATCCACCTTAGTCTCAGGTCTCCCACATGGCCCATTTTCAAGATTAAAATCACCAGAACAGAACTTCTCAAACCATCGACATACTGTGCGTTCATTAGCCACATCCTTCCCAAACACTTCATTGATATTTCAAGCTGTCTGCACTACATTGGTTTCACAACAGAACTCATATTTGAACATAACATAAATTTTTGACTTATCCATGGCTTCACAAAAATTGCTCTTAAAAAATTTTAAAAGATAATTGCAAGCCACAGCATGCATTAGAAAGACCTTCACAATAAACATAAAACAAGAAGTATCAAAGTGAAATGTCAGAGATATCAGCTGTCAAACTTAGTATTTAAGGAAATAGGACATTTCATACTTAATAACCTAATTATTAGGCAAATATAAATTTGGTACTACACTTTAGAAGAGAATCAGGGGTTAAGCAATTCATTGTTGAAGGTGTGGGAGAGAAAGCAATTGTCAATAGAGAATGAATAGCAGGAAAAGAGAATCAAGAACAGAACGCCGGGGAATATCTTAAACGAGAGACACTTAAAAGACGAACACATGAAGGAGACAGAAGAATACTAAAGAGAAAAGAAAAGAAGATAATGAAAACAGCACTTTTCAAACAAATGGAAAAATAAAAAGTCTCAGCAAAGAAACATAAGATATATATTTTTTTATTTCAGGATATTATGAGGGTACAAATATTTTGGTTACATTTTATGACTTTGCCTCACCCAAGTGAGGATTAGAGGCATGCCTTTCCCCCTCTACAATGCTCAATAAGTCCATTAGTTGTGATTTTTTTTTTTTATTTCAGCATAATATGAGGGTACAGATGTTTAGGTTACGTGTGTTGCCCTTGCCCCCCATCCCCCCCTCAGTCCAGGTTTCAAATATGTCCATCCCATTGCGTGGTGCACATTGCACTCTTTGCGTACACATATACCCGTCCCCTCCTCCCTCCTCCCCCCTCCCCCCTGCCCAATATCT
>CAUYSK010039365.1:0-16153 GCA_963575035.1 Avahi laniger | reverse complement strand
GGCTTTAAGCTTTAACACCTTGGCAAGTATTCCACAAGATAGAGAACATTTTTCTTTTTTTTGAGACAGAGTCTCACCGTGTTGCCCGGGGCGAGTGCCATGGCATCAGCTTAGCTCACAGCAACCTCAAACTCCTGGGCTCAAGCGATCCTCCTGCCTCAGCCTCCCCAGTAGCTGGGACTACAGGCATGTGCCACCATGCCCGGCTAATTTTTTCTATATATTTTTTTTTAGTTGTCCAATTAATTTCTTTCTAATTTTAGTAGAGACGGGGGTCTCACTCTTGCTCAGGCTGGTTTCGAACTCCTGAGCTCAAACAATCCTCCCGCCTCGGCCTCCCAGAGAGCTAGGATTACAGGCGTGAGCCACCGCACCTGGCGATAGAGAACATTTTTAACTAGAATAGCTCTTAAGAACATTTTTAACTAGGATAGCTCTTAGAAGAATAGAGCACATGGAGGCTAATGCTGAGCAAAGTTAATATGCCTGAGTTGCAACGTCAACTCAGGGGAAAAGGATAAAATCATTTAGAAATATGGGCAAATTTAAATAGTTATAGTGTATGAGTCATTATGGAATTATGTTCCACAAGAAGAGCCAGAGGACACAACTTTCACCAAGACCACCACCACCTCGCTGGTGAGAAAGATAGCAGCAACTGTATTACTAAGTTAAGTAGTACCTCTCAAAGCCAGGTCAAGGCTGCCAGTAGGAGAGGCAGTCTCAGAACTAGAAACTGGCTTATTAAATGGCACAACAGGGATGACAGGTCTCAAAAGTAAGAGACATTAGTGGCAGTGCTTAATCATCAGAAGGCAGAGGTGTCACAGTCTTCATAATGACTTGCAAAGTCAAGGGGTCTCCAATAGGTCTTGGTCCACAAGTAGTTTTGGAAATGGTTAATAGAACATGGCATCCTTAGAGACAGTTACTCAGGATTCTACTTAGCATTTACAATCAGAAGTCACGAATGGAGGAGCAATAGGTTAAAGACAATAGCCCCAGTATAAAGCCATAATCAACTCGATCAGTTACCATACCTGAGCCGATTTTAAAGTTCATATACCACTGACATTGGAGTTACCTGTGTTTATAGGAAGAAGGACCCTGCAGTAGCACAAGAAGTACATACTACAAAGATTCCCTCAGTACTTCCTAGTGGAACGTATGGCCATTTGCTTAATTGATTGAACACTGGGGGAGAAATTGCACAACTTTTAGAGGACTATTATACCCAGTGTCTTATTTGACATTAATACCTGAAGATGCAAAGCATATCATAACCTTCTGCTTGATTGGTGACATATGGATATCATGTGATAAATGGATTTCTGGTTAAAATTTAACCTGGGCTGTATACACAGTGTCAACAGACCCACCAATTGGTCATTTTGCCAGTTCCCAAGTCTATAATTGGAATGATATCCTTGGTTATTGAATAACCCCCATGTTGTATACTTGGCTTGTCAGGTAAGAACAATCAAAGTCTGGAAGACCAAGTGCAAACCTCTAAAACCATACTCAGATCTTTTTTCAAGAGAGAACCTGGTGTCAGAAGTGGCATTAACTGTCAGTATTCATTTGTAGGTTTGCCTCAGAGTGCACACCAAGGTGACTCTCTTCCCAAGCTGCTGCCAACCAATGACTGAGCATGATGGGAGTACTAGAACTGGACTATTTCTACCCAATACAGGACTCTTCTAATGGGCAATCCATGTTCTGGGGCTCCTTCAGCCTAGGGAAGACAATATTGATACCACATTGCCATCTTTGACTCTTACTACACAATCCTTCTTTCTTCCTTCAAGTATCAGATGTGCATTGTGGTCTTAAGATTTTCCCTGACTACTATTAATATAAATTTTTATAGGCATTTTCTCAAGTAAGTCTCTTGCACTTCTAATTATATCTTGGTATCTGCTTCCTGGGGTACTTGAACTGAAACAAAATCCATAATTTGGCCTAAAAGGCATTTAATAATTTAGACTTTTTCTTGACTGCACTAGCCTTGCTGAGTGCAATTTTCTCTTTTGATCTCTAAGAATACAGAGTTATTTTTATTTTTTTATGAAGCCATGTTCCATAGCAATTTATGATCATTGCTCATTTTCTGTTCTGCTTGGAATTCTTTTCCTTCTCGCCTCTTCACTTTTATTTAGTGACTATGATTGTCAGGATGGGCTAGATAATTTGGGGGGCCCAATACAAAGTAAAAATATGGATCTTGTGAAAAAAATATTAGGAATTTCAAGGCAACTATAGGGCATTAAACCAAGTTTGGGTCCTGCTAAGTTCAGGGTTGTGTGCAATTGCACAGGTCACAGACCCATGAAACTTGCCATGCCTACTTTTTGTGACTGAGCTAATTATATAATGACATTTCATCGAGGAAGTCGTGCTGGTCCTCTGTATATCAGGCGTCTGCACACTTGAGTTGGTGACCCTTTGACTGTAAAATAACAACTTAAATTCATACTTAGTAAACTCTTTGAAATATATCAAAGCAATCAAATCAAAGGAATACTCATTAAATTTTTAAATAAACTTATTTTTTGTAATACAAAGATTATATTTAAAAATTCACTTTTTTAAAATAGCCCTAATACTTAAAAAAAAAAAAAGAAGAAACTCAATCTTTTCTCATCTGATATTGCCTAGTAGCTTGTCCATTTATTATTTATCACTTTGATATGTACAAGTTCTGAGTTCCTTTAACAACACATACAAATTGGGTGTGGCCCTTGTATTATCAATGTGTCCTTTCATTCTAAAGAAATGAATTGCACCAATTTAAATAGTAATCTTAGTTGCTTTGCAATGTACTTCTGGTAAATGTCTACTGAGATTGACTCTGCCCTTCACTTTTGGTTTGGCAATCTGTCAATCTCAGAAGCTCTTATTGTTAATAAAGTGCAAAGTAATTAGTGGTATTGTTGGAATGGTGCTACTTTCTTTATGTCTAGTGACAAGGTAGGAAATAAAATTGCCCTCAGGTTTTTTTATGAGGATTCATACATATTTTAAAATTTTAGTATCATCAACTTTAATCTCCAAAATGCTGGTAGATAATTTAATATACTTTTATTCTTTTTATTGGAATGTATTTTTATAGTTAGGTATATTTAAAAAGCATTTTCAATTATAAATGGTACAGTTTTACAATGATAAATATGAGATATACAGAGAAGTGCAAATACAATATGTATAGATCAATTATAATCACATCCTATAGATATAACCACAGCTAATCATTCTTATAAATTTTTTTCTATACCTATAAACATGTAATCTACTTTGAAGCTGAATTTCCCTGACTTTAAGATATAGAAAAGATTGGATATGATTGGTTCAAATCCCCCCTTTCTTTACCCTCTGAAAATCCAAAGCCCTGCCCATGATTTCTGGGAATTTCCAGTTGCCTCTGGTTGCAAGCTTATCTTTCCACTGATTTTGTAATATTTAATGGTTTGCTAGATAATCTAACCATATGGTTTCACACAGTAATGCAAGATTCATGATGACTATAAAAGATTATTCGTTTCTTTTAATATGCTTATTTGCCATCCATATAGCCTCTTTGGTAAAATGTTTGAACAAATCTTTTGCCCATTTTTATTAGATCATCTTTTTCTTTTTGACTTTTGAGGGTTCTTTATACATGGGTACAAGTCCTTTATCAGATACTTTTCACAAATATTTGTTACCCAGTCTTTGCCTAGTCTCCTTATTGTTATAACAGTGTCTTTTGAGAGTAGATACTTTTAATTTTAATGAATAATGTATCATTTTTTCTTTTATGCTGTCCAGTCTAAGAAATATTTGCCTAACCCAATGTGACAAAGATTTTCTCTTATATTTTCTTTTTTTTTTTTTTATTTCAGGGTATTATGAGGTTACAAACATTATGGTTAAATTTTATGTCTTTGCCTCATCCAATTTAGGTTTAAAGGCATGCCCTTCCCCCATACAATGCTCCCCCTGTCCTTTAGTTGTGGGTTTACCCCCCCATCCCACTAATTCCTGGAGAGTATTACTGCTGTGTGATCACCCTAGTGTTGATCAGTTAGTACCAATTTGATGGCGAGTACAAGTGGAGCCCATTCTTCTGATCTTGTGGTGCCTCACTTTGGATAATGGGCTTAAGAGTAATCCAGGAAAGTATAAGAGGTTCTAGATCACTGTCGTGTCTTATGATTAATATTCCATTGTATACATATACCAAATTTTAATAATCCACTCATAGATTGACAGGCACTTGGGTTGTTTCCACATCCTTGCCACAGTGAATTGTGCTGCCATAAACATTCGGATGCAGATGTCTTTATCATAGAATGTTTTGTGCTCTTTTGGGTAGATGCCTAATGGTGCTATTGCTGGATTGAATGGTATTTCTATTTTTAGCTCTTTGAGATATCTCCAAATTCTTTTCCATAGAGGTTGCACTAATTTGCAGTCCCACCAGCATCAACAAGAAAAATATCAAACAACCCCATCAACCAAAGGGCAAAGGAAATGAACAGAAACTTTTCAAAAGAAGACAGAATAATGGCCAGCAAACATATAAAAAAATGCTTAACACCTCTAATCATTAGAGAAATGCAAATAAAAACCACAATGAGATATCACCTACCCCAGGAAGACTGGCCTCTGTCAAAAAATTCCAAAACAACAAATGCTGGCGAGGATGCGGAGAGACAGGAACACTCTTATATTTTCTTGTAGCAGTTTTATACTTCTAGATTTTACTTTAAGGCATAAGTTCTAATTATTGTTAACATCTTTAAAATTTGCAAGTTTAGAGATATCAAATTGTTCCATGATCATTGCTGAAATTACTATCATTTCTCTACTGACTTTTCTCTGCTTCTTTGTTAAAAATTATTTGCCCATATATTAATATATGTGAGTCTATTTCTGGACTCTCTATTTTTCTTCCACTGTTCTAGTTCTCTACCTTTATGTCTATATGACACTGTTTTAATACCTGTAGCATTATAATTCATCAAAATCAGGTCGTGTTAGACCTCCAACTTTGTTCTTTTTTTCTAAATTCAAAGTTAAAGCCCTTTGCATTTGCATATGAATTTTAAAACCAGCTTATCAATTTCTACAAAAATCCTCATGGGATTTTAATCAGAAATGTGTTAAATCTATAGCTAAATTTGGGGAGAATTAACATCCTAACAATATTTAGTCATTTTATGTATGAACATGGAACATTGTATTTATTTAAAACCTCTATAATTTCCCTTATCAATTTTTTCTAGTTTCAGCATATAGGTCTAACATATCCTTAATCATTTCATATTTATTAATACTATTTTTTTTGAAACAGAGTCTCCCTTTGTTGCTCAGGCTAGAGTGCAGTGATATGATCATAGCTCACTGCAACCTTAAACTCCTGGACTCAAACAATCCTCCTGCCTCAGCCTCCCAAGTATCTGGGACTACAGGCCTGCACCACTATATCCTGCTAATTTTTTTCTATTTTTAGTAGAGACAGGGTCTCATTCTTGCTCAGGCTGGTCTCAAACTCCTGACCTCAGGTGTTCCTCCAACCTTGGCCTCCTGGAGTACTAGGATTACAGGCGTGAACCACCATGCCCGGTCTTATTGATGCCATTTAAATAATAATTTTTAACTTCAATTTTTGACTATTGTCAGTTTATAAGAATATAATTAATTTTATATCCACTTGTATCCAGTGAACTTACTAAACTAACATATTGGTTCTAGTAGCTTTGTTGTAGATTCCCTCTGCGTTTTTACACAGATGACTTGGTCATCCGCAAAAACAAAACTTAAAAAAAAATTAATAACAGTAACAACAACAGAACATTTTAACTTCTTTCTTTTTAATCTGGATGCCTTTAATTTCCTTTTCTTGCCTTGCTGAACTGACTAGAACTGTCAGTTCATTGTCAAGTAGAAGTGGTGAAGGTAAGCATTTTTTTCTTGTTCCTCATCTTACAGGGAAAACATTCAGTCTTTCATAGTTAATTATGAGGTTAGCTAGAGATTTTTTGTTGATGCCCTTTAATAAGTTTAGCAAGCTCTATTCTATTCTTAATTTGCTGATAGTTCTTTCAGGAATGGATACTGGATTTTGTTAATTGCTTTTTCTGCATCTGTTGAGATGATAATATAGTTTTCCTTTCTTGGTTTATTATTATAGTGAATTATAATAAATTATCAAATTATAAAAACAACCTTGCATTCCTGGGATAAACCCCAATTAGTCATGATGTTTTATCCCTTTTATCTATTGCTGAATTCTATTTGCTAAAACTTTGTTTAGAATTTTTGTGTATATGTTCATGAGAGGTACATTGCTTGGCAGGTTTTTTTTTCTTATATTTTTATTGATTTGGAATTGAAATAATGAATTAGAAAGCATTTCCTCCTCTTCAAGTTTCTAGAAGACGTTGTGAAAAACTGGTATTATTTTTTCCTTAATGTTTAGTAAAATTTACCAGTGAAACCATCTGGGCCTGGACACTCTCTCATGACAGCAAGCGTGGCCAGTCATAGAGCTCACTTAGATAGGTTCTCATCTCTCAGGTTTTACTGCCCTTTGTTTCCTGATATCCAACAACTTGAAAACCATTGCTGTATATATTTTTCCAGTCTTTTAGTTGTGTCCTGTGGAAAGATAACTCCAATCCTTACTATTAATCTTTGTTAGAAATAAAACTCCTCACTTGATTTCCTTAATATCAATTTTTAAAATTCTCACATATAGATTTTTAATTCCCTCCTAGTATATTTTTCAAAATATGAATTTAACTAATTATTCCTAATTTTTAGTTCCACATTTTTGTTGTGATGGGAGTTGTTATTGATATTACTTGCTTTTGGATTTTTGCTTGGGAGTTTAATGCAGTTCATTTAGCATCCCTGTGATCTGTATTAGCAAACAAGCAAAACAGGAAGATTTTCCATGGTTTCATTCATTACACAAATTATTCTTTCACTAAGTTCCTCTCAGAGTTTAATCAGATGGCAAGCTAATGTGAAAAATAATCACTTTAATATTTCAGGAATCCAAATGCCTGGGAGAAAAGTATCTTGAACTAGATCTTTGAAGTTATCAAAGGTTATATCTCAGATATAATTTCTGCATCACGTTTTCTAGGTGTTTCATGAAGTTCTTAAACTAAGAGACAGCTTTCTGAACACCATTTCCTTTTTGTCCAGCCTTTCCACCAGATGGAAGCTGGCACTGCCCCACGCTACAAGTCCCTTCTACACTGTGAATTCCTCTTGGCTCTAATCACACAATCAGCATCAAAGCATCTTCTGCTACTTCTTTCAATTTACACTGATCCTTAGCAGTGAACATGATAAATTAGTTGTTTCTATCTACCTAACACCTTCACTTTGCCTAAATCTTTTTTCCTTTAAAATTATGAAAATAAAGGTCAAAAAATTTTTAATATGCATTTTCTAATTTGATCTACATAATACCTCTATAAAAACATGGAAGGTATTTGTAAATCATATTTTACATGTAAAAAAATTTCATGCAGAGAAGTTTGTAAGTGATCTAAGACAGTACAATTTGTAAACATCAAAGCCAGGTCTAAATATAAGTCCACTATACATTTCCATCTCTCATAGAAAATGATTGAAATTTGATTACTTTTAGAGGGCAATTGCAAATTATTTGTCTATAGGCTATTCTCAGTAGTACAGATGGTTAAAATTTGTAAACATTTTAGAAAAGTATCATTATTCTTAAATTTGTATAATTAAAGAACAGCAGTGATGTATTACCCTGTTTAATTGGAAAGAGGGTTCGTATTGTCTCTCAGATCCAAATAATCTCTTTATGCTCTGCTTTATAACACAGGAGCTATGTTTCTGCAAACTCCATTTTTTTCTTTTCCAGCTGGCTCCCTGACATTCGGTTGATAGAGGTTCTAGCTAGAGGGAAACTGGAAAGCCAGTAATAACCTTTCCTCTTAGTAGCAGTAGTTGGTTACCTTCTAGTTCTCCCATTTTGATATTCCCAGAAGCAATCATATTGTGTCCCCTTTAGTGGTAACAGCATCAGCCAGGCAATGCCATTCCTCAATGGTCTGAGGATCCTCACTTCCATCCTTCCAGTTTCTAATAACTCCAATTTCTTCCCTCTGTTCCCTGACTCCTATAGGTGTCAACTACTTCTCAAACTTACTATATTTTTGTCACCTCAGTGTTCCTTTTTGTTTTAAAAATCTTCAAAACTTGAAAATTTCAAACTTTCAAATCTTCAAACTTTAACTGATTTCTTATATTGAATGATTGTGAATAAAATAACTGGTGTGCTTTTTATCTCATTGACTGGTTTTTGGGGTACAGGAGAAGGTGTAGTTGAAAGAAAGGCAAAAGAAATCAGACATGTTCAGGGTGGTATGGCCTAGACCAGCAATCCCCCAACGTTTTGGCACCAGGGCCCAGTTTCACAGAAGACAATTTATCTACGCACATTGGGGTAGGGTGGGGTGCGAGGGGGCAGAGCTCAGGTGGTGATGCCAACCATGGGCAGCAGCT
This sequence comes from Avahi laniger, assembly GCA_963575035.1. Lineage (NCBI taxonomy): Eukaryota > Metazoa > Chordata > Mammalia > Primates > Indriidae > Avahi > Avahi laniger. The sequence goes on along the minus strand of CAUYSK010039365.1, from coordinate 7,618 downwards.
GGAAATACAGGCGAAGCTTCACTGACTCGCCTGCTGCTGACCTCCTGCTGTGTGCCCCAGTGCCTAAGTTTCATGAAAGATAATTTTTCCATTACCCTGCATGGTGGGGAGCGGGGCGGGTGAGAGAAGTGGGGAGAGTGGCGGAGTTCAAGCAGTGATGCATGGCTGGTTCCAATTCCTAGCAGACTGTCGACCAGTACTGGGCCATGGCCCAGGGGTTGGGGACTGTAGCTGTAGACAATGTCCGTACTCCTTAAAGTAATTTAAAGATTTAATGCAATCCCCATCAAAATACCAACATCATATTTCACAGATCTAGAAAAAATAATTCTATGCTTCATTTGGAACCACAAAAGAGCCTGAATAATCAAAGCATGCTTAAGCAAAAATCTAAAGGCATCACATTACCAGACTTTAAACTCTACTACAAGTTTATGGTAACCAAAATAGCATGGTGTTGCTGCAAAAATAGAGACATAGACTAATAGAAAATTAGATACAGAGAAATTAGATATAAAACCATCTACTTACAACCAACTATCTTCAACAAAGTAGACAACAGTGTACACTGGGGAAAAGAAGTCCTATTTAATAAATGGTGCTGGGAAAATTGGATAGCCACATGCAGAAGAATGAAACAGGAGACCTAGCTCTCACTACTCATAAAAATTAATTGAAGATGGTTAAAGGACTTAAATGTAAGGCATGAAACCATGAAAATTCTAGAAGAAAATGTAACAAAAACTCTTCTAGTTATTAGCCTAGGCAAAGAATTATTTATGACTAAGACCCCAAAGGCAAACACAGTAGCAAGAAAAACAAATAAATAGGACTTGATTAAATTAAAACTTCTACACAGCAAAGGAAACAATCAACAGAGCAAAAAGAAAACCCACAGAATGGGAGAAAACATTCACAAATTATACACCCCAGAATCTATAAGAACTAAAACAAATCAGCAAGATGAAAACAAATAACCCCATTAAAGAGTGCACAAAAGACATAAACAGAAGCTTTTCAAAAGAAGATACACAAATGGCCAACAAACATATGAAAAAAATGCTCAGTGTCACTAATCATCAGGGAAATGCAAATTAAAACCACAATGAGATATTGCATGTCAGAATGGTTCTTATTAAAAAGTTCAAAAACAAAAGATATTGGCATGGATGCAGAGAGATTTGCAAGATGCTACCACTGGGGGAAGCTGGGTAAAGGATACAAAAATCTCTCTGTATTATTTCTCTCAACTATATATGAATCTGCAATTATCTCAAAGTAAAAAAAAATTCAGAGAAAATTAAAAAGGGAAAAGAGTTTTGAAGTATATTAATTTACTGATTCATAAAATGAAGGAATTTTGTAGCATGAATCTCATATTCTTATATGTTCAGGAATATATAAACTTATCTGTAGTTCTGCCATACTAGTTTGTTTTCAAATCCTGATTTGTTGAATTTAGAGATTTTAAGGAAAATTTTAGAGTTTCTCTTTTTGGCAAAGGTAAAAACTTTTTTTTCTACTTTTATTTACTTCTGAATTCTGTGAATTAGTAAGATAGAAAGTTTATTATCAGAAGAAGAGGTTTCATCTCATATGTTTTCTTTCCTTGATGAAATAGGAGTTCCAGTGTGAAAGAGATGAAATTTATTCTACAGAGGGGATATCTTCTTTCCCAGGCTTCTTGTAGCTAGTGTGCGGCATTGTGACTGAGGCGCTACAGTAGTGATGCATCTGCTGGCACATTTTGAACAGAAGGTTGTGATATAAAGGGGCAAGGACTACAAGAGGATCCCTCATATTAAGGGTGGGAGCAGTGGTCAATTTGTGTCTGTTTCCAAAGAGAGCAGACATAGAAAATCAATGCACTCTACAGTGTCTAGAGCTGGTGCTATAGAGGTACTGCGGGTGTCCAGTGCCTGCAGTATTAGTGTTTTCAAGTGCTATTTCCATGGCATAATATGGTGTCTTTTTTCTTCTCGATAGTCTGTGAGCTACTCAGTATTCATGTAATGCATTCCTTTTTTGTTCGTTTGTTTGTTTGTTTTGGAGAAGGGAGTTAATTACACAAATTAGCTTTTGTTGCTTGCAACTAAAAAGTATTAATGATATATTCAATTTGGGCTGTCATCAAGATAACAGATGAAAAGAAAAATTAAAATAATTTTTAAATTAAAACTAATGGCTATATATGTATATATTAATAATAGTGTATGAATGGTAACAGTATATATAATATATACAATATATACAGTATCTACATATATGTATATATGCACATATATAATCACATATGCATATACATATACACAAATATACACACAAATCATAAGTTAACTAGGATCAATTCAAATATTCCATACATTTAATAGTTGCTATTTTCAAAGAAAATTGATATATATATATATTTTTAAAGTATTTAATTCCTAATCTGAATTTCCTTCCTTTCACCATTTTTTCCAAGTTTACTTTAGGCTGAGGGTAGTATGCAGATTAAGAAGCATCTAATAATTCAAATCTCTGATTTACAATTTAAGTAAAACTTGCTTTTCTTATATCTATAATCAAGATAACATTTTTCTTTTTTAAATAAGACAACTTCTTCCTATTTTTTCTAACATAGCAAGAGCATCATGTGTCGGAAGTCTGAGACTCCCAGTTGGAAACAGACTTTGGTAGAATAAAAGCAGATGTAGGAACTGGGCATTCTGCCAAAGTAGAAATACCAGTAAGAATGTAAAATATTTTTCTATGAGTCTGACAATGCCAAAAAAAATTGGGGCTGTCATCAGCATTTTGGATTCCAGGGAGTAGCTTGATGAGGTGAGCCTGTGTAATGCTAAGTAGAATTATAAAAATTCTCAGCTACCTATTAGTCTCAGCTATAGTATAATAAGTTTGACATATAACCAATACTTCTAACATCAAGTAGAAATGAAGAAAAGTCTCACTATCTGCACGGGCCAAGCTTATGAAGCTAGGATGAATACACATTGCAATGATTATTCTTATGCTCAATCCCAAACACCGTATCTTGTTCCGGAATGCTGATTAAATTTTAGACTGAAGAAAAAATTGCTGCCATATCATATTATTTTTCAAATTCTGTCCCATCAACTTGATTAAACTTTGACTCCTTTGCTGTCTTTTGTTTTTCACATCCATCGCCTCCCTCTTGTACTTAAGTCCTTTCCTATATAGCTTAGATCCCGATGTTTACTGTTTTAACTGAATTCTTGCTAATACCTTATATTTTTTTGCCTTTCTTTCCTACTTGTGGTGCAAATGCTTAACTAGTACATTCAGCTGATTTCCCTGCTCCTACATCTACATGTTGTGCTGAAGGAAATTATGTATTCTTCCAGATCGGTGCTGCTACTTGTCTCTCCCTCGACTGGGTTTTCAGTTTCTGCTGTAATAATATTATTTTAATTTTTCAGTGAGTTCTTTTTCACCAGCAACTGTTTTAAACTTTTTCCCTCCAGTCTGCTAACAACTCACCTTTCTCTTCTTGTAGCAGATTTCACCCACTGAATGAAAGGAACGCCCTCAGTAAACACATCCTTAAATTACAGCCCATTCATCCCTTAACATCTTAGCACAACAAATAGATTTCTTTGCTCAAATCCAAGACCAACATTCCACCTGTTCCTTGGATGCCATTTCCTTTTCCTAATTCTGTTAAACATACACTTCCTTTAATGCATTCACTACATTTACTATTTTGTTACTTCCTTTCAGTCTTTGTTTAAATAGCCTCAACTATCTTTCCTCATGAAATACCCCTTCCAGCTGCCATCATTTCCTCTTTAGGGCCCTATCTCTCCCTTCTTCTTAATGATTAATTGACCTAAATGTGTGGCTTTCAACTTTTTCACTCACATTTATTTCTATACCTCATGAAGTCTGTGTTCTACTCCTATCAACTCCCTATGGTGGCCTCTGCTGCTAAAAAGAATTAAAACATTTGCTCCCTTTCTTCCTTTTACTTTCTGCCTCTGCTGTCCACTCCTTCTTTTTTGAAATTGTCTCTTCACTGATTTCTTCTTTCTCTCAGTCTCTTTTGTGAGCCTCTTGTTCTTTCCTAATACCTTCGGTGCCTGTGATTTTGTGAATGTTATCTTCTGATCTCTTCTTTCTCTTTACCCACTTTTTTGGGGATAAGATACCAATTCCAATGGTTTCAGTTACTAGCTCTATGTTCATGACACCTAAATCTATATTTCTAGTCTGGGTTTCCCTACAAAACTCCTGTTTTATTTACACAACTGTTTATTATTATATTCTGCAATGCTTGAAATGCAGTGTGACCCAAACACTCAGACTTCTCCTAATCACTGAAATCTTCTGTTTTCTGGATCTTATTAAAACGTCTACACCACCAGTGCAGCTACTTAGGCTAAATGCTGAGCAAACTGATGGCCTCCGTCCTCTAGTTCAATGTCTGCTCCCACCATCAGCTAGTCAATTACCGAGTTATTTTTTAAATGTATTCAGGTAGTGACTATTTTTCTTCCATTCCCACTGCCACTATTTTGTCCAGGCTCCTTTCTCTCTTGCCCACATTGTTGCCTCAGCCTTTTTATCTGGGCACCTAACTTCAATTTTAAATCTTTTAATTTACTCTCTACCCTGTAGTCATGGTTATCTTCTGGAAATAAAAATCTGATGAAGTCTCACTGCTGCATAAGATTAATTTTTGGTGCCCCGTATCCTCAAGATAAAAGATAAACTTCTTGACCCATAATGTAAAATCACTTAACATACATCACTCTTGCTTACATCTGCACCCTGATCTGTGCATTTCTTCAAAAAGTATGTGTTTATTAATTATTTCAACAAATGTGTGCTTGTTTATTCATTTCAGCAAAGGTAGATTTGGGATCTATTGTGATTCAGGCATTGTTATGTATACTGAGGATATAGCACTGAAAAAAATCAAAGTTCCTGTCTTCATGACATTCATGTCAAGGATGGGATACAGACAGAGGCAGGGGCAGGGGATGGAGTGATAGAATGATGGGAGTGAGGGGTTATTTTAGATAGGCTTGTCCATTTAGGCCACTTTAAGGAGTTAGCATTTGAACAGAGAATGAAGGGAAGGAGTAGCCCAGGGAATATTCAGGAAAAAAGGATCTCAGGCAAATAAAATAACCAGTGCAAAGCCTCTGTGTGTTATATGCTTGATGTGTTCAAAGACAAGTGTAGGACTGGTGTGGCTGGAGTGTGTACCAGAGAATTCAAGGAAGGGAGTGACATGATATGACTTACTTTTTAGAATGATTACGACGGCTGCCAAGGGGAAAATAGATACTGGGGGAAAAGAGTAGAGGCAGAGGCATCTGTTAAGATGCAATGGTATGGTTGATTTTTTAATGTTTATTTTTTTGCAGAAACAGTTTCAGAGGGCTGACCACATGTAAATACACAAAAACACCATGTTTCAGCCATTATAGTTCTTTGTATGGGCCGTATTCTCTCCCACCTTTGAATTGTCTTACATCCTGTCCTCTGTCCTTGCCTCACTTGCTTCTAATGTCACCTTCTCACTAGGATACATCTCAGATGATACATTCCCTTGCCTATAAAGCTTGGGTAATATACAATTCCTATATGCTCTCAGTTCCCACCCCTATTATAATAACCATCTGTTTACTTATTTACTTTGCAATTTTCTCCAGTGGATGAAGGTTCTCGTTTGAGGTGATATTTCCTGTGCCTTATCATAGTGAGTAGGTTATATTTAAGTAAGATTGGAAAGAGCCATTCATGTAGATAAATCAGAAAATAAAAGAAGCAGGTAGAGAGATAGCAACTACAAAGACTTTGAGGTCAAGTAGCAATTTGGTGTCTTTCAGGAGCAACAGTGAGATAGTGTGGTTAATAGGTAGTGAGGCAGGGGAGGTGAATGTGAGATAAGGTTCATGCTGGCCAAAATATGTGGTTGTTTTGGTTTTTAAAAGTATTTTGTTCAGCTGGGCACGGTGGCTCATGCCTATAATCCTAGCACTCTGGGAGGCCAAGGCGGGTGGATCGCTCAAGGTCAGGAGTTCGAGACCAGCCTGAGCAAGAGTGAGACCACATCTCTACTAAAAAATAGAAAGAAACGATCTGGACAACTAAAAATATATATATATAAATATATACATATATATATAGAAAAAAATTAGCTGGGCATGGTGGCGCATGCCTGTAGTCCCAGATACTTGGGAGGCTGAGGCAGAAGGATTGCTTGAGCCCAGGAGTTTGAGGTTGCTGTGAGCTAGGCTGACGCCACGGCACTCACTCTAGCCTGGGCAACAAAGCGAGACTTTGTCTCAAAAGGTATTTTGTCTCTATGTATAATTTATTCCCTTGCATTTATATAAGGCATTTTAGATTGCAAAATAAATTTTTACACACAGTATTTCCATTTTATCCTAATTACTATTCTAGGAATATTTCTATGCATTTTTTTTTCTGTCCCATACTCGAAAACTTCCCAAATCCAAGCTCATTCTCACTCATAAACACCTTGCTTCTAGTTGCATTTTCTTTGTGTATAAATGCTTTCGAATTCTTCCATTTGTATTTTTAAAATCATTCTTATTACCTCACATCACTACTAAAATTTTATCTTGCTTTAAATATCAGCTTCTCTTGAAACGAACAAGAGATGCATTCCGTCTTTCATTTCAAAATAAGAGGATCAGAATTTACCTTATTTCTCACTGCCATTTGTTAATCATTGCTTGGCCATCATAATTCATAAATGTTGCCTTCTAAAAATTCATTCAAAATGTCAATCCTTTTTTCTAGCCATTCTCAATACCATTACAATGACATAGCAACATTTACCTAGGCTTCAATGATATGGATAATAATGACATTTAGTTTTCTTAGTTCCTTTACTCCATATATTTGAATTGCCTTTTCTTACACTGTCTCACACTTTCTTACATATCCATAGATGTTGCCATTTTTTATAACATTTTATTACAAAAATTTTATCTACTGCCAAGAGCTGGATCAGAACTGTGAGCATCTTATCCTTAAAGCCTTTTGTTCTTAAATCTACTGTATGTTTCTTTCTTTGTCTATTTTGTGACACAAAGTTCCTCAGTTAAGCTCTGATTTTCCAATCCATCACGGATTATCTGTCTCTCTACCCAGTCTAGATGCAATGGTCGGTCATAGAAAATATGTGCTCTGAAGTTTTTTCCTGCCTTGATTTTATTTTCAATGTGAGAGGGACTGTGTCCATTCATTCAACAAATGCATAATAAACATTCACTACTCCTCAGGTACTATTCTAGGAACAGATGATACAGCGATAAATCAATCAATAACTACACTCTTCTGCAGCATTAATGCTTGTTGGAGATGATAGACAATAAGCAAATAAGTAAATATGTGTATTAACTAAATATGTACATAATGATAAAATGTGTTGTAGAGAGGAATGAAGCAGGATAGTGTGATGGAGAGAAAATGTACCTGTGTTAAAAAAATAGAGGGTGACCCAGTGAGGCTTTTCTGCTAAAGGGACATTTCAACAGAATACTGAAGAATATTAAGTGAGCTATGCAGATATTTGAGGAAAATATAGTTCTACATACAGGAATAGCAAATATCAAAG